>JBAJHX010000011.1:924310-938536 GCA_037176925.1 Amniataba percoides | reverse complement strand
GTAAAACGTACCCTGAACAGTATCTTGGCCACTGGTTTCTTCAGCATCTGCGCGAGCGTCCACAGGTTGTCGTACAGCGCCGTGTCCACCATGCCGGGGTCCACGGCGTTGACGATCGCGTGGTGGCCGCCGGCCGCCAGCTGCTCCTGCAGGTAGTAGGTGAAGAGCACCAGAGCCAGTTTGCTTTGGGAGTAGGCGGCGTGGGAACTGTAGCAGTCACTGGAGACGGAGAGGGATGAAGTCACGCTGTCAGTGAAATGAGCACCAACTCTTTTCACCGTATTTGCACAATTAAGAATGGCTGTCAAGTGTTGTGACTTCAAAACAGTTCAAAGAGTCTCACCGCTCCTCTTACCTCTTGTTTAAGTCCTCCATGTCCATAAAGGCGGCGTAGTGCGTGGCGGAGGACATGTTGACGATTCTGGAGCAGCAGCCAGGTTTTCCCGACCTCTTCAGCAGGTCCAGCAGCAGGTTGGTCAGCAGGAAGTGGCCGAGGTAGTTGAGCGCGAGGTGAAACTCGAAGCCGTCCTCCGTCTTTCTCTCAGGAACCAGCATGGTTCCGGCTACGGGAGAGAACGACGGATGACAGGAGAGGGGTTTTAATATAAGCACGCTCTGACCTTTCGTGCGGTTCGAGAGACGGTGACGGCAGCCTACCGTTGTTAACCAGAACGTGGAGGGGCAGACCTCTGTCTTTGAACGTCTGAGCAAACTGCCGCACTGACTTTTGCGAGGTCAGGTCCACGTAGATGAACTCAGCTGTGAAGAGAGAAATGAATGAATATTTCCATTAAGTAAAGTAACCTGTGACGGTGGAGAGAAGTGCATTGATTTCTTATGCTCATGTTGTATTCAGTTTCTTCTCCTAATCCTGTAGTATGCCAGAATGTACGATAAATATTTCCATAAATATTTTCATATGTTTATGAAATTCATGCTTTTTATGATTTTGTACTAGCTGTAATTGATATAACATGATGAACATGGCTGACACTACTTAAAGCTGCTGCTGATTAAACCGAGTGTGTGATAAGATGGTGATCTTTCTCGAGACTGTTGTTTAAGAACTTTATTTAACATGTGGTTTTATGTCACTTCCCCATGTGAACTGGATCATAACACACTTCTGTATTAACAATCTAATGTCATATATTATAATATATCAGCGCCAGTATTTTTTACTTCTGATCGTTTAAAAAGAACCTTGTTTTAATAACGCGTGTGTGCTTTTGCTTGCGTAAATACTCTAAAGCTTCTCGGACTGACGTGGGAACAGAGTTGGAATTGCAGAGTGAATGTTTTCACCTGAATGTGTTCTCTCCTGGTACAGTCTGATATCTTAACAAAGGCAGGCATGTTATTCGTGAGTCATTTGCCACTGTTTCTGAACTGGCTGCCCAAACACGTGTTTAAGTCAATAATCCAGCACATTGTGCTGTATGTAGATGGTGAGGCGAGCTCCTCGTGTCCGTATGAAAAGATGATTATCAACTGACTGGTCTATTTACGCGACACTCTCTGCTGTGTTTTAGGAAACGAGGATGCTTCAACATCAACGTCGACATTCGACAACGGTCCCGTTTAAAGCTGCTTTCATCGGCCCGCTTCAGTGATCGGCCCTCAGGGTCTTGCGGCATTTTACTGATCTCTTTATTAGCATTTAAGTACCATACCTAATTGTGACCTTTTACCCTCCCTCTGTTTTTCTATTTTTTGGCACCTTAATTGACATTTGAGTTTAAAGGTTCATTATTGACCTTAAAATAGCAGTTTGAATCACCTGTACTGTCAAAATAAATATTCTGACTTCATTTTTACTGCAGCACATTAATACTGACCGCTACACCAGAGCCACTTGTTACTTAGTAAATGGTACGCAAGCAAAGACTAAGTATTGACCGCTGTTATAGATGTAAATACTCGGTGTAATTAAGCCAGCTAACTGAACTTGCATCCATTACTACATTCAAATTTTAATCCTGTGTCAATCTATCTGTCGAGATCCAAAATATGATCATGTGACAGCGAACAAAGCCTTTCACCTGCTGAATGAGAAGATTCACTGTTGGTTTTTTTTTCCGTTGCTGTTACTTTAAAACCAAAAATTTAAACACAGTATGTAAAAAGGACATTTTTAAAAAAGCATCTCTTATGCAAAATGGAGCGCTCTGACATTGTGGTATTTTTACTTTTACTTAAAGCGACATGACATCATTTAGCTAAACGCAGCCACTGTGACCGCACGTTTCATAGAATAAAGGCACATTACATTCATTTCTATTTACCAAGGTGTATATTTCTGTCATATATTTTATAGTTTTTGTGATTTATAGAAAACGCCTCACCCTGGTGAAGTATTCCACAGACAATGATGCTTGCATCTGTATTAATTTAGACACTTACTAACTTCTAACAACCTAAATCCAGACGTATACAACTCTAAACATCACACCTTCACACTTCTATAGATTGTTTCACCTCAAGTAGCAGCTCCTGCTTTGAGTGCCAGAGAAGCATATTTTTATTCAGTGATATACCAGGAACTAAATAACTGACACTGCAACAGACTCTATAGAGAATACTTTTTTTCTACACCGAGCAAGTTTTGGTTTGGAGGCTGCACTCTGAGCACCACTGCTGTGCTTCTTCCTCTGTTTTACCAGACCATTTCAAAAATGCTTCTGTTCATGCTAAACAGCTAATATCCCAGTTGTGACAGACGGACGGACAGACAGACAGACAGACAATTACCTTTCCCCAAGCTGCATTCCTCGTGAATCTTCTTGACGGCCGCTGCGCCCTCTTCTCTCTCGTTCCCAGCTGAAGATGATGGAGATCAGAGAGGCTTGATGGGCAGATATCCACTTCGACACACTGCAACTACGCCTACACTGACTCGACAAGACTGACCGACTGACAGACAGACACTTCAGGTATCCTGGACATTCTTATGTAGTCACATCTAAAACATCAATCTAAGCAATACATTTTAAAAAAAAAAAAAAAACATTTTGACATGGAGAATGGAGGCAGACCGTGTAATCATAAATCATCTGACTATGGAGAAGTTTTTTTTTTACTTGAAAGACTGTAAGTTGTAAGACTGACACAATTTATTACAAATCGTACGATGGATCGAGCAGTAGCTCAAATTAACCACGAATCAAGAGCATCGTGTCAATCGGTGTGCTAAATTCTGATTTATTCTATTCTAAACAGACCTTTGAAAAGAGGACAGCACAAATAGTTACAAATGGGACCCCATCTTCTATGTTTTATGAAGGCTGTATTTTATACAATTATCATGCACAGTGTCATATTTTTAAGAAGATTTGATTCATTTATCAGCAGTAAAAATGTGAGTAGATGCAGCCACACGGGTGTGTTAATTAAGGCATGGGAATATAATCTGGCCAAAGGCACGTGATTGGACAGTAGCCTACCTATGACAACATGCATGCCCAGGCTTGCCAGGTGTTTCGCTGTCTCAACCCCCATTCCTCTGGTACCCCCAGTCACAATGGCAACCCTTCCTTTTTGCTTGGGTAAGACTGTGTAGGAGGAGAGAGGGGACTACGTGAGAATTGGATTTTCTTCAGTGTAGGAGCAGGTAGCCTCAAAGGTCACAGCCAGGTCCGGCTCCTGAACTTGCAGTAAAGAAAGACTCTTAAGATTTAGTTTTCTTTGCAGCAGTTCATGCGTAAGACAAGCTGGTATGCCCATCAATAGATAGTCTGACCTCGGGTTCGGGAGGAACGATGCGGTTTTAAGGTGGTACGCTGCCATGCTGAAACAGAATGGATCCCGGTGAGTCCGGGTCAGAGTCTACATCTTCTGACTGACCTGGACCAAAGCTGAGGGGTAAACTCTGTGGACTTTCTACAATCAGTCAATAAAATTCAATCTGTTGCACAGTGAAGGATGAACATTACAGGAAGGTAGAAACCAGTCAGGCAAATGTTGACAACAAAATCTTTACTTTAATTAAGTTCTTTTAAATTATTTATATTCACCACAACAACAACAGTGATAGCATTAACAGTATGTCTATTGCTAATGCTATAATGTGTTTCTACAGTAGCTATTTCCAAAATACATGAAAAAAAATCAAATCACTGAGCCTGAAGAGAAAAAAAAACACAAAAAGACACAGAGCTTAGACACACCGAGTAGATATTTGCAGGAGGCGTAGATACTGAAAGAGATGACACACATTATCACTGTTCTTCCAGTATCAAAACATTATGTATAGTTCTGCTGTAATCTTTATGGGTTATACTGGGTAGAGGAAAGTCTCGCAACTTCTCTTAAGCTCGTCTTTAATGTGTACAGTCCGTTCTGAGTCTACAGTCACGCTGGTGGCTCTAAGTCATTATACGTCACGCCAACGTCACCGTGCTGACGTGTTATTTGCTCACAATGACGATACTAAAATGCAGATGTCGGGAGGTAAAATCTTTACCGTGTCGTGCCATTGTTATTTCAGTGTGTTATTAATTCCGCATTAGCGCTAAACCCAAAGGGGAACGTCATCGTAAACCTGGTACTAGACAAACTGAAAATGTTTGGGTGGAAAGTCAGAGGCAGGTCACTTAAGTCATTCAGGTTATATATCTGTCTTTTGAAAGCAATCCATCCAATTCTTGTTGAGATTTGTGGACCAATTACAGCGCAACAGTTTTTATATTTCAGTGAAACAAATGAGAGTTAACTGGCTTTGGTGTTGGCAGCTTTCTTAAAAAAAAAAAAAATCAAAAAAAGTTTGGACAGACACTGGCTAGCTGTTTCTCCTGCTTCCAGATGGCATGCTTGCTTGGCTAAACGTCCTGGCTTTAGCTCTGTACTTAAACGTGAGCTTGATAATGTTCTCATCTTACTCTCGCAAAGAACGCAAAAAATATTTCCCCAAAATATTACACAATTCTTTAAAAATGACTTGGCAAGAAAACAGAGGGCAAACTCTTCATACAGATTTTCATAAAAGCCATTACTTAAGGAGTTTTTTTTCTTTCACGTATATTAGAGTTACATAACACTGACACCTTGATTGCATTATTTTATGTTTCAGCAGTTCTGGCATCTATGTCCAAATCGTGATGGGAATAAAGTCATCAAAATGACCTTTGACCTACAACTTTAAATTCAAAGTCACTCAAGTGTCTGACCGGGACTATATTGTCCTTCCAAAACATTGTCCAAATCATCTTCACAGGGTTCAGGCTCGTAATAGCTTCGCAAGTTCTCATACAAGAAGACCTGCTGATCTACTAAAGCTGGGGCTATGCGGTTTCTTTTCCCGCACAGAACTGTCCCAGAGGAGCTAAAGAGCCTGTGACAAGGAACAGTCATTGCAGGGACACACCAGTACTTCTGGAGCACCTTTGGGAGAGTAGGAAACAAGAGTGCGTGACTTGACCACCACAGTAAAGGGTCTTCATCCAGACCCAGGACTCTTTGGGATTTGTAGTTGCTCAGTTCCTCTACCACCTGTGAATGGAGCTCTTCTTGATTCTGGTCTGCATCAGGCTGGCAAAATATGGCAGCCAACGGGTTGTTTTGGGTTACGCTGGTCGATGAAGATTCTCTCACGGGTGTCTGTTTTTTGCTAGGTGGCTCGTCGGATACCGAGGAGAAATAGTTTAGACCCGGTCGCTCCGCGAGCTGCTTCTCGAGAACTGCTTTTGCCTCCTCTGTGACTGCGCTCTCCACTTTGGAATATTCACGGGTGGACAGGAAAGGCATCTTCTTGTACCGAGGGTCCAGGAAGGTAGCGATGTTAAGGAATGTTGAAATTTCTTGAGATAAATGTGAATTCTGCGAGTAGGTGCTCGCTAGGACCTTTGAGATGACCTCTTTGGTCGTGCTGATCTCTTTGAGATCCCCTTCGTTAATCTTGAGGGTGGTGTTCAACAGCATGTGAAGCACAGGCCTAACCATGCTAATGGTTGGATATTTACAACAAGTTATCATGTTTGCCACAACTTTAAAAGGCTGGAGGACTTCGATAAAACCCTCCATCAAGGCCCAGTCGGGACCGTCGGCGCTGAAATTATGGCTGCTGGAACTTTCTAAAAGTGTCGCAGATACAGCGACCCGTTGCTCTTTCAGCCTTTCTAACATTGCCAATGTGGCCAACCAAGACCTACCCCTGTCTGTTATTAGGGCGCGCTCGGCAAGGCCGTGCTGCCTCTGTTTTTCTTTCAGTAAATACATTGCTGGTTCTTTGAAATGATCGACAAGTTTGCGGCAACATCCTAAAAAGCTGTCCGCTCGCGGCAGTTGGAAGGCTTCGTCCATTGCGCGATTGATGGTGTGACCGAGGCAAGGCATTTCCACAGATAGTTCCAGGAGTGAACATGCCTTGACAATGTCCACTGAACCGTTTGTGGTGGCACCGGTGACTTTATGGGTTATCCCCCATTCGACAAAGGCTTCGTACATCGCTCTGGTGATGTTCTCGGCCGTGTTGTCCTCTTGTACTTCAAACGTTTTAAGGCACCTGTTGGTCACAGAGAAGCCGGCTGTACTGTTGTAATTAACTGAATGCATAGAGAGGGAAATGTATGTTCTGTTTTGGGTCTGACTTTGCCAGAGATCTGTAGTAACGCCACAGTTCAAAACTCCGGCAAGTTCACTAAAAACCGTGTCTCGGGTACGGCAATACGCCTGAGGAAGCATTTTAACTACCAGGTCGCTTTTGCTCGGTAGAGAGTACCCGGGATCGACGGTACTCATTAAGGCCTTGAAAGTAGGCTCTTCGACTACAGATACAGGGTATAACCCCTCGCAGATGAAGTTGATGACAGCGGTAGTTAGATCATCGTGCCGTTTGTTTTCGTATTGTGCGGTCTGCCTGCAGTTTGTGTCCTGGGGCTGTTGATGAACAGGCAGACCTGAAGTCTCGGTCTTTATCCTGGAAAATGCTGCGGCAAAAGCTTCGCGCATCTGATCCGTGTTGCTCTTCACAAACTCGCTGAACTCGACAGGGTGGTTCTTTTCAAGGTGGTATGACAGATTGGAGGTGTTTCCAGAATATGTAATTTGACTCATACACACACGACAGTATATCCGTTTCCAGTGCAATATGCAGCCATCTGCATCTGTGTCAAAGCCAAAGTATTTCCAGACTTTGCTTTTTGCACGTGGGTGCGCGACTAGATTGAGCCAAGAGCACGAAGGTCCTGAACTTTTACCCTCCATTGGTTCCTTCAGTAAGCAATCCGCTTGAATGCCTTCTCTTACTGAGTACCTAACAGAAATAGTAAAATAATAGTGAAATAAACATTTAAGGATGTGGATTAAAAAAAACCCATTATAGCCAGTCCTGAATAAAAACTGAACCGGGACTGAAAATCTTTCAGCTATTTTAACATGCACACAAGAAACGAGATTAGTGTGAGAAACCACTAAATTCCCTCTGCATCCAGTGTCTATGCTAAGCTAAGCTAAGCAGCTGCAGGCTGGGGCTTCACGTTGAATGGACAGACATGAGAGTTGCAGCAATGTTCTTTTCTCATTCTTTGCAAGAAAACAAAAAAAGCCTATAAGCAATTTTTAACTGTTCCTTTAAGACAGGGTAATTTCAGATAGAAATTCATCAAGACAAAAATGAAGCTAACCTGCTAAGCAAAACAGCTAGTGCTGTCTTTTCACATTTACACTATTTACATACCAATATATTCTGGGGTTTTTTTTTTGTTTGTTTTTTGTTTGTTTGTTTTTTTTGTTAACAATATGAGCTTCTTAATAGTTTTAGCAAAAGAATTTTAATGGTTCTTTTGGATTAACTCCAAAGTTATGGGTAAACTGGGTCTCTAAATTGTTTTATGATGATGTCCACTGAATCGGAGACGTCACAGATTTGTGTCCACAGTTTAACTGAACGCATAAGCGCTCATGTGAAGGCTAAAACAAAGGATTTAAACACGAGCACCAGAGCGTTGCTGTAAAGTCTTGTCAGATCTGTCTGAACGACTTCCTGCTTCAACCTTCACCTACTTTACTTGTGTATTAAGACATTTCAGAGCAGCGGAATATTACACATACATACATCGGTCGTTTTCAATTTGGCCGAATTGTTTAAATAACTGGATTAAACTTCTGACTAGTGTAAATAATGAACGTCATGAATGTCAAAAACCATTACAAACGTTTACTTCGTATCCCGTGAACCAGTCAGCTTTCATCTTTTTTGTCAAGATGTGGACTATTCCACACTGTGAAATAAGAATAACCACAAACAAGAATGTAGGAAATCCCCTTAATACATCTTAAACAGCCTGCATTCTTGTGAGATTAAATGGGTGTGTATCTGAGGACACAGTCTCCTTTTGTTCTTTTAGTGTTATTTCTTACTCCGCCGTCACACACAAATTTTCTGAGAATTATATGATTTTATCAAACTATTACTTCAAAAGACAGGACTGTGCTAAAATTCTCAGAGCTACTTGATTTCTTTTAAAGGAAGGAAACCCCCGCAATTAAATGAACAAGGAATAAATAAAAACATGTTGCTGCTGAATGTGCCTATGAACAAGTTGTTCATCATAAACTCCCTCTGAATGCCATGTTGAGTATTTGCATTTCAGCTGCTCTTTTGAATAGAGTGGTCAGTGTCAAGGGCTGGGGAATAATAATCAAGTAGCACATTGTGATGATACCAGCTTACATTGTACAAATTTCTGTATCAAAATAAAATAATTTAAAATAAGCTGTAATTGAAAACTAATTTTCATTCAAGCCCCCAAGAAGTCACATTAAAGTTGCTCTTATATAATAACAGTGGGACACATTTCACTGCTTTCAGTTGAATTAAATCAAGACGTATCACGTCAGAAAGTATCTTTATCTTGTAACATTGTGAGAATATGTATGATCATTGAGATGTTTGAGTATCCGTCGCTCGTGTAACTGACTTTTAAATGTTTCAGTGTGAATATGAGCGTCTGGAAATTATTTTGTGAAACTGAGAAAGCGTAAAAAATCCAGTGTGCACAAAGAAATACTGTCACCAAACTCCACTAAGAATACCTCCAATTTAATATAAACTTGGTTTAAAGTATTATTATTATTATTATTATTATTATTACTAATAATAATAAAATTATTATATTAGACCAGAATCTGCCTGTCTCTCTCCCGTTAGTTGCTCTCAAATTTATTCCACACACATTTGATCCCTCCGGCAAATCTGTCATCTACAGTCGTATTTTTCAGATTGAGTTTACAGGGTTGCTTGTCATTATTTAGTCAGAGAATCTTAGTGAACTTTATAACACTTAACGTGTTAGGCGGAAACAGAGGTGTGCCGAACTAAGCAGTCTTCCCAGTCTCTTCCAGGATATATCAAATATCTAGATTTTTCAATGAATAACGTTACGTTATTTCACATTTTTGTAAACTGCAACATTTCTAACGGAGTTCGCCATTCAAACAGCACGTAGCGTAGCGCGTATGAAACGAGAGGAATACAGAACACATATTATGCGACAGTAAGACACATTAGAGAGACACACGTCGACCTGACCTGGCAGCTGAAAAGATCTGTTGAACATCTGATAGAAGAGCACTTTCATCCCGCACAGGTAGAGCCTGACGAGAGGCAGAAACACCATCATCAGCCACATCTCTCTGTGTCCCCGCGAACTGCTTCCGACTGCAGTGCTTCACCGAAATGAGTCCGACCTGGAGCCTGCTCGGGTTGTTAATCTGTCTGCGGTTCCGCCCCCGACACACCGCGTCACTTCTTCTTCTTCTTGTAGAGTTTTTTTTTTTTTTTTTTTTTTTTGTTACAAAACAATGTTTTGGTGCATTTCCGCCGCCCATTGGATACAGTGTGGATTAGGAATCTTATTAATAATTCTAATTTCCGTAGATGGTTTTCACAAAAAAGAAAAAGAAAAAACAAATCTTTTCTCTACTAAGTTGGTTCTCTTAAGATACCAAATAAAAAAAAAACAACAAAAGACTTCTATTCGTCCATTCTTCTTTGCAAAACATCCCAAGCCCAGTCAGATTAGATGGTCAGTGTTCGTGAACAGCAGTTTTCAGATCATGCCACAGATTCTCGGTTGGATTTATGTCTGGACTTTGACTGGGCCAGTCTAACGCATGAATATGTTTTGTTTTAAACATTGTACTGGAGTTATGTTTAGAGTCGTGAGATTACCATACTCTTTCCATTTCCAGATGATGGGTTGAACAGTGCTCCGTGAGACGTTCAAAGCTTGGGAAATCTTTTTATAGCCTAACCCTGCTTTAAACTTCTCCACAGCTTTATCTCTGACCCGTCTGGTGTGTTCCTTGGACTCTCAACGCACCTCTGAGGCATCACAGAACAGCTGTATTTTTATTGAGACAGACAGGTAGATGCTATTTAATCATCAGGTCAACATTCGATTATTCAGCAAACATCAGGCAACTTCTGAAGGCAATTGATTTCAGTCAGGGAAAAGGAGGCTGAATATTTTTGCACGCTGCATTTTTTCAGTTCAATATGTAAAAAAGAAAGTAAAATCCTGTATAATTCTTTCTACGTCACTTTGTGTTGGTCTTTCACATAAAATTTCAGTAAAATATATTTATGTTTGTCGTAACTTGACGAAATGTGGAACAGTTCAAGGGGCGTGAATACCTGTCCTGTTTGGTGGCCGATCCAAGTGACCAGTTTGTCCAGTAGGCAAAGGCGGTCCAGCAAAGGACCTCAGATGTCCTTCAAATGGACCGACACCAGTCTCTCGAAGGACTGCGTGACCACGGACATCAAGGAAATGAAGCAGTAGTCACTGAATCCTGTACCAGAGCTTATCTTCAAAAATATATTCACATCAGCTGATCAAATAATTATAATTTATCATAAAAGCTATATCACGATATATTACACGACTTCCCTTAAACTGCATAGGCAGACTGTAGCAGGACATAATGTGTGACAAAACGGTGTGACAAACTAAATCATTTGCAATAAATGAATATAATATTTTTCTGTATAGTTCACTATTAGATGTACTTATCACCCTAACATTAAACATAAGAGTCACTGCTTAGGCAATGCAAGTATATCAAATTGACTACAAATTCTGAAAGCTGCTGATTAAACCACTAAGAGCAAACGGTCTTTGTCAGTCCTTCCCTATCTGTAATGACCATGAAACCCTTTTAACTGGAAAAGTCTCGTTTTGAATCAATACCCGATATTGAATCATTTCTCACGGCGTGCTGTCACACAGCTGCACCATTCATTTATGTGGGGAGCAGCAAAAGTTTAGGCTAAACTGGGATTTGTTTTTTTGCATTCAGGGTGTATTTGACATTTGGGACCATATCTCTGAATAATATCTGTGTAATTCTACACATTAAAATGCTCCAGGAACGGATGGATTATGATACTCCGGATTCTTTAACGTCGTCCGTGGCTGAATGAAAGAAAGCTTTCAGATTTCTCATTTCCTCGCAGGGGCATGTATGAAGATGGACGATGAATTTTAAGTTGAATTGTAACTTCTAACTTGTCATTTGACCCGTGTGCAAAAGCACTTTGTTCCAAGCAACCACTACAGGCACTGATATTCTCTGGATCCCCAGATGATGCTGATTATGTTGACCCCCTGACCTTTCCTGCCACCGAGGGGCCAAACTTTGGTACACTGGTACGCAATCACATCAACACCAAACGTCATTTGACAGATCGTCACTATATTTAATGGCACACGTTTTTCTCTCCAGAAGATGAACGTTTCGTGATCGGTTGGTCAGACGGGGAAGCAGAACACGGAATGGCGACAGATAGCGAGCAGGTAAGCTGATGATAATAATAATGAGGTGACAAGAGGGCTGGGATACACTCAGAAACATGGAGAACGTTTCTGAGAGAAAATTTGACATAATTTGTCCAACAGACAATCTGCAGTCTCTCAAAGAACTTCTTAACCACCCTCAAGGCAGAGGAGCTGCCTTGAGCATGAGTATATAGATTGAAAACACTGGGACCAACCTATGTAACAGGAAATGAGAGTGACCATTTCTCAGCCTTTTTTATGCGATTTGTAACCACTATGAAACACTTTTTGTCGGTAAATAAGACTCTCCTGTTGAGTCGGTATCCACGTTGAACCGTGTGCATGCATTCACATGTGGAGTGGTAAAGCCTCAGCAGATCGTGGTTATTTTTCTGCTTCCAGGGTATGTGTGAAATTTTAACCATATCTCCTTGTGATCCGTTTACAATGTGAACGCTGAAGCGTTCCAGGAAAACGTGGACCATGTGTGACCGTCTGTGGCTGCGTAAAGGACGGCATTCAGATTTTTCAGCATCTTATTTTATCCTTTGGTGAGGAGAACAACTACAGGTCATAAAATGATGAAACTATGCCCTGATATTCAGTGTCGCAAGAAGACCAACCTTGAAGTAGTGCCACAAGTACAATGAAATGATAAAAACTGCGCCTTGGGTTCACCATGGAAGCTGCAACATGATGTATCATGAATAACTTGTTAAACAGAATATCACAAAGTGTTGTGATGTGTGCATGTTAAGCCTGAATGATTCACAGATTTTTTTTCTTAAAATCAAAAGGACCAGAGTTCCCTTGTTCAGATTGGGTTAACATAAAGATTTGGTGCTTCACAATGTCAGAGGTTCCCGACAAGTCACGCAGGTGTCTGACTGCAATCTTTCCTCTTATTGTTTAGAGCCAATTATTCATATTGGTTACACGTTTTATCATCCTTATAATATTCTTGCTGCATGAAGTTAGGACAGACTGTGGCCTGATGTTCTCGTCCTCTATTGTGGAGATGCATTCTGCCTTTATTGTACTTTCTTCACATACTTTTCTTTATAAAAAACAAATTAGCACATGTGTATCTGGCTGAGTGTAAGACTTCTAAGACTAAGATTTCGTGCCTGACTCTGGTTTGTTGACACACACACTGGATTTTCCCAAACTCTCACATGATTTAACAGCTTCTAATTTGCGTGGTTGTTTGACCCCTGGGAAGGCTGGTGTGTGATTGATTCGCACTGGTATCGTTTTTTAACATATTAACATGATAACAAGGCTTTTTATCTTTAAACTTTGCCACTGTTCCTGACAGGCAGAAGCGCAATTCATAAAGGTGCTCGAGTTCATGATCACATAGATATAAACACACATAAACACAGATGCTCTCTCTCTCTCTCTCTCTCTCTCTCTTTCCACAGGACTTTCAACCTGCAGACTCAGTAAGAGGTAATACATTTCTTATAGAGTTAGCAGTGAGTTTTTTTTATGTGTATTCCATATTAGCTTTTACTGCCCTCAAAAAGTACATTTTGAAGTTTCCTCTGGCGCCATCTTGTGGACAAATTGTATATTACACACTCGTAACCCCCCCGCGCCCCCCAGTCAATACCAGCCTGCAGCCTTTAGGGTAGTCAGTTAAAAGAAGCATGTGCAACCAGTAGAAGCTTTAAACCTGTGTTTAAAACACACAACCGACAAACACTCGTTTTTATACCTTAAAATATATGAAACATGCATCAGTCATGTCTGTGAGGAGGAGGGAAAGAGGATGTTGCTGCTGTGAGCCTACACTGGTGTTCGTGTAATGATGATCAGATTTCTTAGAGACATCTTTATTCTGAAAATCCTCCTTCAGACATAATTATAGATTTGACTCAGGAGTCACGAGGAGCCTTATCATTAATAAGACAGCCAGTATCCCTCATTTTGTATTGCACTGACATAAAATTGTACACTAACTTGAAGAATTTTAGAATATTTTAGCATTATATTGGGTCCCCTACATTATAATCACCTGTTATATTTCTATTTGTAACAGTGACAACCAAAGCTGTTACCTGAAGGTCCGCATAGATCAGGTCTCGCTGCTGTCCCCGGTCCGTCCTGGTCCTCCTCTCGTGTCGGTCATGCTCACAGTTCACGTCTTGGTAGATGTACCACAGGATCATGTAGATTTATTCATCTTCTTCCTCATGTAGTCGACCTGTGTCGTAAAGCACAAAGTAATTGTGTTAAGAAAAATATTTTATACATAAAGTTTTTCAAAACCAATAAATAAAAAGCAGAAAAAGAATAAAAAGCAGTGGAATAACCTATACATCACTGACCTATACATCACCTGATAACACTTATATATAATACATAGATGTTCCATATTCTGTTGATGGTGGATAACTGGGAATAATTCAAATATACCACTAATTGTTCTGTAATGACTTTGTTT
>JBAJHX010000011.1:899217-910908 GCA_037176925.1 Amniataba percoides | reverse complement strand
TGCTGGCCTTCACGTATAAATATACACTGTCTGATTTATTGCAGCACCCCCACATCCTAAAATGACACCATAGTGTATTGTTGATTTAATCAGCAGTAGTCTGACTCCACTGAGATGGAGGATCATGTCGATTGTGTTGGTTATATAAGTCACTTAAATGAAATCGGATAGTGAAACTTTAAATCTTTACATTACAAGTTGAGAGACAAAAGGAGTTTTCAACATCTGACAGTGTGAGTCGCTCTCCCTCTCAGACAATGTCTCCTCAGTTCTTTGTTTCCATTGTTGTGTCTTGTTGTCCGTCACTACCACTGACTCAGGCAGTTTGAGCGTCTTAAGAGACTGCAGCAATATTTACTTAGTGTCATGGGAATGCTGACAAATTACAATGTGACTGTGTCAGTGTGAAATAAAGGCGTGCGATCGCTGAATATGAAATGAATTGCCTAAAACAATGTCAAATTTCAAATGTGCTGAAAAACCTGGACCTGAAAATGTCAAACTGGCAGATTTGGAAGCTGAACGGCATTGTCTAAAGAGGATGAGAGCTGAGATAACACTATTGTTAGGGAAGATCTTTTCTTTGTGCCTCTTGTTTAGTCCGAGCATGGAAGTGATTAGTTGTTCTTCTACCAAAGAAAGAAAAAGGAATAAAAACCCACAGGCTTTTCAGCGTAATGAGAGCCACATGGTTGGTTTTCAGACGTGAATCTCCACGATCGTATAAACGGAGGAGCAGCTACAGTAACCCATTATTAACTACAGCTTACTCGACACAGAGCCTCTCTGCTGGAATTTTACTTTTCACGAATAAACTTGAATAAGAGGAAGCACAGACACCATCCAGCTACTCTTTGTGTCTGTTTCTATTCAGAGAGGCAAAACAAAGCCGTAAAAAACATTTAAGCGTTGAACTTTTTTTCTCCCTTTTTCTTTCAAATCCAGGCGCTGCTGTGGACCCTGGACATGATCCTCAGGGTACGTTCTTACTCTTAGATTCTTTGTTCTACTGTACCATGAAAAGGCTTGTGATTAGTCAATAAAGAAGGAAGCCCAGAACAGACACATGTCCTGCCATGAGTTTCCACAGCGTCTGTGCAGAGTCTACAGTCACAAACACAATAAGCCATAATGATAATCACTTATATGTCTCATGTTGTGGCCACAGTGTAGACCTGGCAGGACCGTAATGAACAGAAAATATCGATTTGTGAACAGTTTATTGTGATTTATACATTTATTTATACATGTTAGAATAAATTGGAGAAAAAAATAGCCTGTACAATATAAAACTTGTACTATTTTTTATTAAAATTTTAAAAAATATCTTGCCGTCATAAACACAGTATATTGATTTGCATTGTGTTCCTCACAGGTGGTGCCGATCAGCCTCAAGGTAAATTCCTCTTTAATCTTCTGGCTGTACTTCCTCACGATTAAGTCTGATCTTTCAGCTCATGTTTTCCGGTTCCTGTCTTCGTCACTTTTATTGCGAGGAAGCTGTGTTTGCTGCTTCTGGTGCTTCTGATCCAGCAGTTGTTGTGTCGGTACTTTATTTATTCTACATGGTGCAGCTGCATATTGATTGGTTGCCCTGCTCGTGGCTTTGAAAGCAGCTCGTTACCTTGTGTGTTTGTCAGACTCTTTGACATAGGAAATTGTCGGCTTGAGCACTAAGACAGTTGCATTTAGCATTATGTCACCAGACAAAAGTGGAGCCTTTAAGGATTAATTGAGAGCTGGCTTGAGTTTCTTTCTGGAATATTCTTCATATTGTCACCCCTGGTCTGGGTTCTTTGGCTAAAACTCTGCTACGATTGTGTGTCGTTGCAGATCCAGGCCTTCTGTGGGAACAAGTCCTGAAGATGCTAAATGCTAACATTCCAGAGGACTTCTATATGTGGATGTCTAACTTTAAGCAAACCTTAATGCCTCTGTTAGAGAGAGCCATGGATCTGATACAAGCCATGCCATGAGCCATCTGTCCATTTGCGCTCTGATCCTCAGGTCTACAAATGTTTGGTTCGGTGAAGTCAACAATCAGAGGGGAAACATGTTTCACAGATAAAGACTTTTCATTAGGATCCTTTTTTATCTGTTGTTTTTTTTTGTTATTATGGGTAGGTTTTGTTCCAGAGCAGCTCTAAACTCTCTACCTAACATGTTGCATTCAAGATGCCCTGGGGGCACTTCTTGTGCCCTTTGACCTCTGGCTTACTCTGTCACTGATATGTCCAAGCTTGAGCAGGAAAATCTGCATGCTAACTGTAAAATATCCTGAAGCATCTTTCTAAGGCTAGAAATGAAGCGGCCTGACTGCGAGCAGGTAATGCAAGAAATACCGTGGTGTTTGTGTAGAGTTAATCTAGAGTTGTATTGCTCTTTATCCCTGCCAACTTCGACTTAGCACACGCTGCATATGGGTGTGTGTATATACATTCCTTTGTCACTCTCCACCCAAATATCCTGTTCATGGAGTGCCGTGACTCATTTATATGTGATTAGTTTACAGCAGTAGTGTTGCAGTGGAGTGAGAAGTCATGTAACCTGTCTTTTCCTGTGTGGAACAGAACACACCACATATCTGCCAGTCAGGTACTTCTTTTAAAAATACAATGCATGTTGGTCATTTTGATGTGTGTAGGTCACTGTACCTCATTTTACAGTAAAATATGCTCACATGACAGGAAATGGAGTGTCAGTGAGTTAGTGAATAGAGCACCAGCACTGCGTTACTGGACAATAAGAACAATGTGCCCCTTTAACCTTCATGTAGAGGAGTTTTTAAGGAGTGATACAGAAAGACAAATATACTTCAGTGACCTTGCTGTATTTGCAGATTATGTTACATTATGTCTTTGTTTATTAGAACTGTTGCTGTCATCACTTCATGTCATGACACGCCTGTTTCACCGTCGGTCCAAACACTTTCCTCACACAGTCAGCAGCAGCGTGCACACATTCTTTACATAGCCAGCATTCAGCACACTGTGCCGACAGATCCAACATGTGAGGAGCACACCTCCAAGACGGTTTTTCCTTCTCATTTTGAATCATCTCATTGTCTCATTTTTGATCAGATGATGGTCTTTCCCTTTGGCACTTTTTTTTTCAGTTTGTGAGTAGTTCTTTGTGCTCTTTGGTAAATGGCAGCATATTTATTTTTGGTTGGTGTGTATAGTTAAAGCTTTTCTTACCTTTGACCTTTTTATGAAATTGATATCACTGCTGCAGTGAATGCAGTGTCGGAAAGTCATGAAGCATGTATGCATAATGAATAAAACAAACCTGTGGAGCCTGTGGAGTTTGCAATCTGTTTGTTGTATCTATTCAAGGCTGAAGAGCCAACCAAGCACAGAGGGCAAAATGGAAAACTGACTCTAAGTCCACAGACCCTCAGAGCCCCCAGAGCCTCGAGTTACATGTAAGGAAGTTAGTGATTAAGAGAAATTTGCACAGTGAAACCTAAAGTTAGAAAGAGCCTTAAAATCACTTAAGATCACTTTTTCATTTCCTCATTTCCTGTCATCTTTTGATATTAATGCTTTTAACAGTTCAGTTGATATTATGCTTATATTGTAAATATTATCAGCTGGAGTTTGATTGATGCAATCTGTGTAAAAAAAAACCCCACACCCCTTCTTCTCAAATCTGAAATCTGAACATCTGAAGTCATGCACATTTAGTACTCTGAGATCAGCATGTCTCTCTCACTCGTCTCTAAATCTGTTGGAAATAAGAAAAAAAGATACTCCTTACCTAAACTGTTACAGCAGCACAGAGACAGACTGAGTGGTAAAATATTAGAACTGTTTGAATGAAATTGAGACTAAATCTAATACGAGATTCAAGACATTAGAGAGGTGACATTAGAAAAGCTAATACAGTATAGACTCCACAGCCACTTCATTAGGTACACATTGATGAAAGTGGTTGGCATGGCGTAAATTCAACAAGGTGCTGGAACATTTCTCAGAATTTTTGCTCCATATTTGTCACAATAGCACCACTCAGTTGCTATAGACGTGTCGGCTGGGAAAGCCTCCCGAAAGTGAGATAATGTGACACCAGCAGCAGCTTGAACTGTTGAAACAAGGCAGGGTGGATCCATGTTTACAAGCACAAATGAGACTAGGAAATGATTTTTCTAACCTTCCATTGTTCTATCTTGCGAAAATACAGTGCTCTTGGTGAGCACATGCACTCAGTTCTCCTGACTTAGCTGCGGGAGTAGCTCTGCTTCAAGCTTTGACGTGTGGTGTGTTCAGAGACGCTGCCCTGTATACCTCTGTCGGGATGAGTGGCTATTTTTATTCATTTATTTTTGCCTGGTCATTTTCCTGCAACCACTGCCATCAACATAGATAGATAGATAGATAGATAGATAGATAGATAGATAGATAGATAGATAGATCTAGTGCTAGATCTATACTTCACTACACTATGTACTCAGGACTATGAGGATAATAATGATTTAAATTGAAATGGAGGAGAATCCTATGAACCACCATGATGTAGCATGTAATCCATTAATGTACAGCCACTATGGGAAGATCTGATCCTGACAAAAATGCGTATTGTTGCATTTATTAAGGGAGTGAAAGCTCTTGGGGGCTCAAAGGTTTAAAAATGTGTGTGTGGAGCAGATACTACAGGTGTCTTCTGTGTGTGTGGGAAAGAACAACACTGCTGTTCAGCTTTTTCCAGCAGTCAGCCTTGTTGCTCTGCAGCCTGGGACCCTGTCTCTTTTTTTTTTTTTTTTTCATGTCCAGGCAACGCCCTATTTTAGTACACTGCCCCATCACAAGACACACCTCCCCCTTCATGACTCACTGTGGTTTTAAAGTCATGCCAGGGCAATTATTCATGCAGCCAGTGTTTGTGTGTGTGCCGCCTCCGTGCCCCACCCTGCCCCGGAGCTTGGGTGTATTCTTTATTCACTTTCTGGGCCTGTTGTGTCTTTTACTCACTGTTGGTTTAACCACTCAGGGATTCTCCCCACTATTAACTTACTACATTTTTACCTCAGTTTTTTTCTTAAAGTCTGTACTGGGAACTTTTTTTTTTTTTTTTTGCAACAGCTCTTGACTGCCACCTTGTGGAAAACTGAAGTTATGATCATTCACAGTTTAGAAATCATGGCCTTCATTTATCAAACTTTATAAGCTACATATCAAAGAATTACAATTAAAACAGAGTGCTTGAAATACAAGTATTCCCCTCATTCATGTTTGTGTGTTTCAATATCTGTGTCTGGATCTCTACAGTCAATATAAATGATAACTTTCAGAACTTTCCTTCCTCTCTAAGAGTCACAGTACTGGTTTGGTCTGCTGTAACAGCCGTGTGTGTGTGTGTTGTTTGTCTTGCAGAAGCTGGAACTGGACAGATTGCAGGAATTGTCAGCGCTGTAGGAGTCGCTCTGTTGGGAGCAGCATCCAGTTATATTGCTTACCAGAAGAAAAAGCTCTGCTTTAAGCTTCAGGGAGGTCAGCATGTTTTTTTTGCAAATTTACCGAAACACCATTTACAGATGACATATGATCATCAAGAGGGTCGTATGTGAAAGGAAGTGTCATGAAAGAAGCTAATGCTGTAAAATGTTCTTTGTTTAGGTGCAGATCCAGAGAGTGGTAAAGACCAGCGTGGTAATCAGTCTGATCCTCAAGGTGGGTGTCTGTGTTTACTGAAATCAACTGATCTCTCATGAAAAAATAATTTTGCTCATATTACACAGATCAAAATAAAAATCAGTATGAAAATGTTGTTTCGCTGCGGGCGTTTAGAGCAGCTTCAGTGCTGCCTCAGAGACAATATGTGTGGTACAATATGTGTTTTATGGTGGTGGTGGAGAACACCATCTAACACCTAAAATCTCCCGTAGGCGCTCAGTTCTTTCAGTTAGGTTGGCAGTGACACCTTATGTTGCTAGATTGATGGAAATTGAGGTCAGCTAGTCTAGATCAGCATTTTCTACATATCACAGAGCAGATGAACATGATTGTATCACAAAATTGAGAAACACCTACTTTCATTATGTCTCTACACATTAACTCTGGCTTTTTTTTCTGATGTGTTAAATTAAAGGAGTGTTAACACCAAAATGTGTTGACACCAATCAGTGTATCCAGGATATCAGCTGAGTGCTGTCACGTTAGTGTGCAGTTTGTACAGCACAATAGGTTTTATACACATACAACATGTCACATGGAAGTAGCAGAGAACCAAACAAAGCCCAAATCTGCGTGTAGCCTGACATCTAGTGGTCAGCAGTGGTCAGGATTTGGTTCCTTTTCAGTTCAGTCAGTATTCATCCCTCTGTTCTTTCCTATTGCAGTTTTCAGCAACCTGCTCAGGACGTCCTAGACACCGTCTGCACACGTCAGACAAAGTCAGTGGCCTTCTCCACAAAACTCAGCCTCTTTCAGCCTTGAATCAACTGTCATTTGTCATCTTTCTTTCCAAAACACCAGACCTTCTCTGGGCCTGCCCGTTGCCCAAAAACTGAATCTACACTTAGATGTGTGTCATTTGTTTTTCCATTGACTTTTAGTTACACTTACTTGCAGCTGTCAGAGCTGCTGCTTCAGTGATTACAACAGATCCTGGTTTTGCACAGAGCTTTGTGTTTATGTGCTCTGGCTGTGTGTATCTACTGTACACATGGATGCCTTGTTTTGTCTTTTAATGAACTTACGCTATAGTAACTGCAAATAAGTGATTTTTGTGTAGTTGAACACATTTGCTGCCTGGGTGGGGGTTGTACCGCATCATGCAAACACATCAGGTGTTTGCTCCAGAAAAGACTCTCTCCTGTCATGTTCTGAAGTCACATCTTCAAAGTGTTGATTGTAACAGACTCCACCCAGCCGGCATCTAAGAAGGATCAAACAAACCTGTTTGGATGGAGAGTCTTTTTATTTTGCACCTTAGATCTCAAAGGGTTTGCTCACCCAAACCACAAAGGAAAAATCCTCTGCGGTGTGCATCTCAACTGCCTCTGCCGTTTTTGTTTTCTTCATTTTTGTGAACCAATCTTGTCACGCACACCTGGAGTCTGTCTAAACGTCATACCTCAAATTCTCAAATAAAAACAAGCGTTTAAATAAAGACAAGGTTCGCAACCAGAACAAAGAAATACATTGAGCAGAGGTGGAATCAGAGCGACTCGCTTGACGAAAATTCAGCATGACGTCCATTTCCACAGCACTAATTCCATCACTACAGCAACAGAGAGCTGCCCTCACTTTGTCTTTGTTACCATAAATGCTGTTTCCATTCACTAATTAACTCCAGTCACTTCTGCTTGGCTCCAAGCTACCATCAGTCTAACAACCTGCACTTTTCAAATTAAAAGCCTACTTTTACCAGAAGGGCTCATTCATGTGAAATATAATTCTAAGCGCGTCGAGTTTCATCGATGGTATCAGTCACAAAACAATTAAAAAATACAAGCAATTGGAAATATCTAGTGAATGAAGACATTATTTCTATGAGAAAAGAGAAACATTAGTGAGTCCTTAACATGAATTTGTGTTGTGGAAATATACATTATAACGAATGTGTTTACTTTTACATTTATCATATTTACAGCATAACCCAAAGATATTTCAGGTTGTTGTATTGACATAATCATGTAACTGGATCTAAATCCAGCAGAAGGAGCTTTTCAGTTTAAAATGCTGATTGTGATGTGAGCTGATGGAAGTTATGAAACATAAAGCGGGAACATGTACGCATCCAATAAGTGTGCACAGTGTATTGACATGTTGTACAGTGGGATTGTTTAGGATCTTTGTATCGTGTATGTAAATGTAACAGTTGAAGCATCAGCTCTTTGTTTGTTGATTAGAAGTATGTGTTCTGAAAACATCTGCAATTTGATTCTTGAAAGTCATATTTTCTTAAAAGTGCTCGCAGTATTTTTGTATAAACAATGAATTAAATGTCATGTGAAAGAGTCTGCTCAGGAGCAGGTGCACCGGGCTTTTTAAATGAACGGCACACTGATTGGTTTAATTCATGTTACACCCAAAACACTCTTATGATTAACAGACTAAATACAACCCATTTGCACCTTGCACCTTACTTTGAGCTCAGATTATGTACTGTTTAACCAGCAGAAGTGGAGATTGACACACCCCAGAGGCATTGACACACGACGCTCTTTAGACTGTGTGCTATATTTCATTTAAATAGGCCCCTCAGTGTAAGTAATGATGTCATAGTAACTGATGGGCGACATTAATAGTTTTTCAATGCCCAGGATGATTCACATCTACTCCACTTACACAAGGAATCTAATGGACTTACACAGCATTTATTTTAGTAAAAAAAGGAGACACCTTGTAGAAGTTTAAGCTTTCCTATCAACTGATGTTTTTTAGACTACATTCATCAGGTAAAAGGTCATGTTTTCCCACTTTGATCCCCCCTAAAAATATTAAATGCTAGTTGTATCGATGATTCTTGAACCAGGACGGTTTTGTTGGAAACACGTTGGCACATTTTTAGCGCACTGAGATATTTTTTTGACTTGCTTTAAGAAAATGTTTTTGTTTTTTTTTTTTTTGGAATCAGCCAAAGACAGAAATGATGGAGAGCTTTTGCAGTTATCAGTTTGATTACTCGTCTTTGATGCTCGCCCTTGCAGAGTAACAGCAGCTGTGAAGCACTTTCATGATCCACTGTTCTCTGTTATTCATGTCGGTCTGCTCAGACTCAGCCGCTTGTCATCGCTTTACTCGACATGAAGTCTCATAAAATCAGAACTACTGCATCAGCTGGAGGATTATTGTTGTCATAGATGAAATATATATGTTCAGAATGATTCAGATGAGCTGTAAATATTTCAGATATATAATGCGTGCTGCCTTTGGCTTTGGCTTGATGCTGCATTGTGCTTTGACTATTTCAATATCAACAATCATGATCTCAATCTGTATCTGTGTATTTTGGGATATTTTTGTACTCAAACTTGTCTCCGTTTTACAAACATAGACTTAAGCCAGGATTTTACATCTGATGAACAGATCCGTGTTACCTTTGTGAGTGTGTGTACATGTTTTCAATAAAGTGGTATTGTACAGTTTCTCTGTGTTTTGTCATTTTATCATTATAATTACTGCACATTTCAGCTAAGGATGGAAGTTCATTCTTGAGCTTGAAAATCATTTCAAGGTCCATTTCCGAGCTATTTTGAACCACATCTCACCGTATTCATCACTAAACAAGACTAAAAACATGGACTTTGAAGTGAAGGTTATATATAAAAACTGACAACTTTGCAGTTTTTCTGAGCAACTGTAAAAAGCACAACCACAAATTTATCTTGACTCTACACAGAAACGTATTATAAAATAAGATAATGTTGGTATCTTTCAGTTGCTGGTTTAGATTAGTAAAATAATACTTTTTGTTCATAGCAAACATACATACAAATATACAACATACAAATTTAGCTCACATCAATATAGATATTACATTCATGCTATATTTAATATTACTCCTTAATACTGTTTTATTCTTCCTAAACCAAGTCAGGTCTGACAGTATTTAATATTGACTGATGGTCCTTAAAGTATCTTAAGAGACGGTCACATCATATCTTATGTGTCCTACAACCTTTCATATTTTTCATGTTTTCACAAACTGTCTTTGATACTTTCATTCAGTTTTTGTTGCTTTTATTGAGCTGCATCCTTCCACAGTTCGAGCTTTTATGTTGTGCTTTGACGAGCTTCTGTCTGCTCATTTGCCTGCTTATCTGCTGCCTTTAATGTGGATAAAAAATAAAAAAAAACAACCCGCCGTGGGACTCCAGACAAAGATTAGCCTCTTGGCTGAATCCTCCACACTTGCATTGCTGAGCATGTGAGAGAGAGAGAGAAAAAAAAAGGATTTCAAGGGGCTACATTAGTTCTCAGAGTTGGGTATGATGAAAAATACATCAGAATGATTATTCTCTGGAGCAACACCATGTGGAAAGTGAAAGTTACCACACAGTGACAGTGGCAGGGACACGGGTGGGGGGGGGCAGGTTGTGAAGGTCGCGCCTGTTGCACAACATTTGGCGACGCTCACCAGCTACTAGTTGAATGACCAGTTGAACAAACAGACTGGCGGGCCTCCCCTGTTTTAGTCAGAATGGGATGGGACTTCATCGTGGGGTGTCACGCACCAACTTAATCCCCCCCAGTATTTAAGCTTCCAACATGAGCTGGTGCAAAGATGTGACTGTCATGTGGGCCTTGATGATATACTATTCCTAGAACCCCGTATGAGAGCGAACCCGATCTCTCTGCTGGATGAGTAAAGTTACTGGATTTGCAGAAGATTTAAGACCTTAAAAATGTCAGGTAGGTGATTTATTTAATATCAGTGATCTAGATTCGAGAGATCAAATAGGCCTCCTCATTTGTCGAGTTTCACTGTGGGGGGAAGTCGTGTTTCTGTCAGCCACGACTTTCTCTACACAGGTTAAAGTAAGTTACGTAATAAAAGACCAGCTGCCCCAGAATTTCAGCACAATTTCAGCTCTGGACTTTGAGAGCAGAACTGTAATTCTCTTTGGTCTCCCTGTCCGAGTTGTTAAATTATACAGAATACACTGTAGTGACCCAGTTTGAGTGCCAATTGAAATTTAACACTACACACAGCCCAGAGATGGCTGCAGACAAAAGGTTACATGCCTCTGCATCTGACTGCAGGCCAGGAAAATGAAACTCCGGCACGCACTTTACACTCTATATGAAACTGGTTTCAGCCTTACGGGGAAACCATCACAGATATAAATGCACTGAAAGAGCCATCAGCGACCTTTTGTGTGTTAAAGCTTGGTGAGCCTGCAGTGGGCGTCTCTAAGTTGTTTTTCAAAAAGCAAAGCTGTTTAGTAGTGTATATGCAGTTCACTTGGGTTCAACACATTAAGGTTTGGACAAATGTGAGCTTTCAAAAGCTGTTTTATGTGTGCCGGACTGAGAAGAGAGTGGAAATTTGCTTGAAAATTTGAACGAGTACAACGTTCAGGTCCCTCCCCCTCTTCAGAAGTACAGTGACCAGACATCCGCTCTGTGATTGTTCTGACAGATATCTACAAAATACTCATATGTCCCCTTTTTCACCACAATTACAATAATAATTATGATATTTTCTGTCAGAGAGTAAATAGATGTCAGCATGTTCTGCCCCTCTTACCTAACTGAGGAGATAAATCTAAACAATTACAATCCAACGCTGATTTATGTGCATGCCTGTCAATCAATCACTGTGTTGTTGTCAAGGTGACAAATACAGTGCAGAGTTTCTTTGGATTGCTGTCCTGCTACTCATTCAGCAACCGACAGGCTCTAATTCAGGGATTATTCTGTTAGTGTTATTCCCATAAAATGAAACTTGGTTACTTTTGTTTGTATTTGTTTCTGTATTGTTAAGGGATGGTGCAGGGTTTGGACCCAGGATGCACACGAGGCAGGCAGAGCAGATTTAGTGACTCTTTACTGAGGAACACGGGGAACAGGAACAGACGGGCAGGAAAGAGGCAGGCAGGAGCACAGGACGGGCAGAAACACAGGGGCTAAGTGGCAACAGAACACAGACTAGTGAGGTACACAGGATGGGTCGAGACACAGGGACTGGTGACATAACAGACATGTCACAGAGAACAAAGGAAACAGAGCGGTATATATACAC
>JBAJHX010000011.1:845364-856523 GCA_037176925.1 Amniataba percoides | reverse complement strand
ACCTGCAATGTGATCAGTCTAAATAACCTAAATGCTGTTGCAGGTACTTTGCTACTGTGAGTATTAAAAATACATCATGCATTACACAAAACGACATGAAAATGTGAAAATATGCCCCCCACACACACACCATCAGTACATGAGCACTGTGTGTGAGTTTAACTTATTACTCCATAGAGCTCTGTTGTTGTCCATCACTGAGCTACACTAGGTCACTGACTGACATGTTCCTTCATCACCATGAACACACACTGTCATATATTTTGATTATATCGCCCACAAACCATCCTGCTGCAATAAATACAGTCTACAGTGGAGTACGAAATGTGGATTCATCCACCGCTAAAAATAGTCCCCAACAAACATTATTTCCTCCTGCTGGAGTAACATTTGTAGAGTGAGCATCTGTGTTTAAAATCAATCTTTCCTCAAAATGAAACTACGTATTCATGTGCTGATTTAAATCTTCAGTAGGATGCTCTGAGCTTGGAGAGGAGTGCCACACACAGGGCAGCGATGTCAGAAAAAGTACTGAAACACTGGAGAGCACATTGTTGGATTGAGTGTGCGCATGAGAAACTGTCAGTATTCTGCCATTTACAATAATCAAATAACTGATGATTTGTTGTTCTTACAGCCTAAACTTTAACAAAAGTGTTTTCATAAGGACAGTGCTCCTGGCACTTTGCACTGCCAGAGTTAGTGAGTGTAAAAAAAAAAGTGTTTTCCTCTGAGGATTATGACAACTTGACCTGATCCTGGTGTTAAAAAAATAGTAGCTGACATCCTGCTCTGGAACAAGGTCCCGGAAAACAACCCTAATCACCGTGAGCTCCACCATCAGAAAGACCGACATCACCGCTGGCTGTGGGAACCTCGGGGCAGTTATTTTTTATTTAACCTGAAGAGCTGTAGTTCATAAAACAGACACTTTATGTAGAGACTCTAACTCAGTCCCAGCAATATTACTGCCTGTCAACAACAATGTACAAAAGGAGGCCCTGGTGTGCCTCATGAAATACCTTGGCGGTGCATTTCAGCCACACAAAAGACAGATAGATTTTCTGGTAAAACCCAACACAGCTGAAACACTCTTTAGCACAGTTCAATGAGAAAACGTTTGTGATGCCAAGAAAACAATATTTGTCGTGTCTTATTACATGCACAAAGCATTTTGACAGAATCAAGTTTTGCAGATTTTAACACTGTTTAAGGTGTCTGGCTCATCTACAGTGGGGCAAAAAAAAAATGTAGTCAGCCACCAATTGTGCAAGTTCTCCCACTTAAAAGATGAGGTCTGCAACTTTCATCATAGGTATACTTCAACTATTAGAGACAAAAAAACCCCCAAAAAACAAAGAACTCCTTTGTTGCCCGGGCGGTGTGTTTGGGATCATTGTCATGCTGAAAGACCCAGCCATGTTTCATCTTTAATGCCCTTGCCGATGGAAGGAGGTTTCACTCATAATCTAACGATACATGGCCCCGTTCATTCTTTCCTTTACAGGGATCGGTCCTGTTCCCTTTGCAGAAAAACAGCCCCAAAATGTGATGTTTCCACCCCCATGCTTCCCCCACAGGATGAGATATCTACAATTTTGTTTCTGGTGCCCTTTGACAGCTCTTTGGTCTTGGCCTTAGTGGAGTTTGGAGTCTGACTGTTTGAGGTTGTGGTCAGGTGTCTTTTATACTGATAATGAGTTCAAACAGGTGCCATTTATACAGGTAATGAGTTAAGGGCAGAGGAGCCTCTTAAAGGAGAAGTTACATATCTGTGAGAGACAGAAATCTTGCTTGTTTGCAGGTGACCAAATGCTTATTTTACCAAGGAATTTACCAATTAATTCATTAAAGCCAGGCTTTAATACAGCCAACCCCCCCCCCTGTAGATTTGTAGTATCTACAGTACGTTCATCACTTCAGAGCAGCACATCTTCGTATTCTGGCTCCCCTGTTGCCTCTCTCAGATAAATGGATCAATAGGAACGAGGTCAGGCAGTCACACCTGAGCAGGAAAACTACCAGGAGCTGATGGAAACCATCTGTCCACACTGCATTTTGATGCATAACTGCGATTCCCAGGTTCCCCATCCAACAAGGGCGTGAGCGTCAGGACCTCATTAGCAAGAGCTGGAGGCCTTTTGGGAGCAAAAACACAAAGATCGACTTTATAAAGAAAATAGGAGGGCTGCCAGTGAGATCCCAGAGTGGGGGAAGAGAAAGGGAAGAGATGATGTGAGAAGCGAAAAGCCTGTAAAGCTAAAATCAGCCTGACCTCTGAAGAGACCGTGCAGGGAGAGGCGAGAGGATGAAATCATACTTAACTTGTTACAGCTGCTGGGACGGTAAAGAGATTCATTTATTATAAGAAGAAATGAAAGTGATGATCAAAGACAGGATGTATATACATTCGTATTAGACGTCTGATCAAACATCTGATTCTACTCTCACGACCTCGCGTGACCTGAAAATGACCAATCTGCTTCTTCCAGTAAAGCTCTACGGAGCAAAGAGTCTCTTATATGATAAAATCCAATGACCGCAGACACAGACACACTAATAGCTGACTCATTATTGTCTATTTTACTTTGAAGATGTGCTTAAAGTGGATCAAATGATAACGTGTAACGCAATGCTTCCAATGGTTATGTTTTGTCGTGGCAGTACGATTAATATTTCAGCAAGCTGTTTGACTTTTTCACAAGAGAAAACCAACGTTCTGCAGTCATCTGATCCACTTCCTCCTAACATATGTGCTTGTTGTTGCCATGAAACACGTTTGTTACTCTACCACTGAAGGCCAACTGCATATATTGGATTAGTTTTAGCTCAGTGTATCTGATAATGTGATAACTTAGACAGTTCACTTGTCTTTATGATTAGTTAAAGATTATAGTCAGATTGAACCAAAGCTGGCCGCCATGAGAATAAAAGAAGTCACCTGCTTCGTCAGTCTGCATCAGTCATTCCAGTCCATGACCTGACATCACTCCAGGCTTTTCTGGTTGTTTTTCCTGTGATGATCATCTTGAATTTAATGCACGGACTCTAAAAGGTTGCATAAAATGACCATGTGATATCCAGTATATAGAATATGTTTTTCCTGACAGATACTGAGCTTGGCACTCTCTCTCTGGTTCACCACAGCCAAAAGAAACTCTGAAGATGAGTTCATGCCGCACTACATGATGATTTCACGCTCCGCAAACCGAGACAGGCGGAGGCAAACACAAGTGAAATTTTTGAACAAAAGTAAAGATGGCTGTCCTCATTTTTTTCCCCAGGTGACACATGGCAGATTACAGAGGACACATGCTTCCATAACTGCAAATCAAATTCACAAAAAAAAAAGTGATACAGGTTGTGCATCATAAAAAAAAAAAAAGAAAAAAAAGGGGGTGCTCGGGAGGAGGCAGATGGGACTGCACGCCTCAGAGTGTGGGGGAGTTAAACAGATGCATCTCTGAAACAGAAACACATGGATGGCTTGTGAGCAGCGCGGCAGAGAGAGGGCTGGCTGAGCATATGGAGAGGGGGCCGACGCCAGACAGACACATGGCGACAGAACGGAGCAGGAAGAGGAGAAACATGCTCCAACAACTCAGCAGCACCTGCGTCAGGTTGGAAACTCCACACGTAGTGAGAAGTCACAAGGACGGTGATCTTTATGCGTCCAAAATGATGCAATCGTCTCTAAGAGATGCAGGATTTTGAGACAGGCTCCACAGAAAGTGAGGTCTAATATCATAATTTTTTTGCATAAATTTAGATTTTTGTTTTTATTTCGGTTCCTGAAATAAAAAGACTGATAGCAAAACATTTGGCAACATTCACATTAATGCTAAAATAACAATTCCCACTTATTTGAGTCTAAAAAACACAATGCTGTATATTCCTGTTGTGGCCACCCATGTGAGGCGACAAGATCAACATATATTACCTGTCGCACACATTGGGTGTATCCATATGAACGTGTTCAGTACTGTCTATCACCCGCGATGAAAAATGACCATGATTCCTTGGTGTTTAAGTACCCTAATACCAGCAGAGTAATATTGCATAAAACTGCAAATTCCTCTTTTATTTCTATGAGACTGCTACAGGAAGGGGAGGGAGGGGAGCGGAAATGGCTCCGGCAAAAAAATGCATGGTAGTCTGGCAAAAAAGTCTGGCTAAAAGAAAAGAAATGATCAATCCCACACATTGGTGGCAGGGTTCTCATTTCTCCTTCAGATCATGTAGCTGGAAGGTTACAGCTGCGACGGTGAAGTCCTCAAAACTTTTTGATTGTGTTGGGTTTAAGTGGCTGAGTAACGCACGTTTTTGCAGGTTGCACGGTGTAAAACAGCAAGGTGCGTGGTTGTGATCATTAAAAAGTCACTGTTGGAGGTTGCAGACGGGCCCAATTCACCACAGCTGTCTGGACTTTAGTTGCACCTTTGCCATTATTTTGTTTGCATCAGGTTTCCTTTTCATTATTGCTTGAATTAAGCATTAAGTTTGTTTCTTTTTGTGCAGGGGTAAATACTGTGACGCTAACCAGTCCAGCCAGGTTAAGTACAGTGTGTCTGCCTCCTCTTCCTGACATCTTTTTTTCTTTTGACCAAAGTTACTGTTACAAACATTGTGCAGTAATCTTGCTTGTATAAACTGGCTGTGATATGTGGGTGGGGCGTATGGCAGGTGGGACTTGGTGGGCCCATCTGAGTCAAAATGTGCACAAAAAGTGTTATTTTGTGCCTGGCAGCAGGTACTTGGAGAGAAAAGAGAGTGTAGTGTATGCTACTTTACTGCAAAAAGAGCCCACTTCTTCACTGATCACACATAAACAAGATATGTACTTTGGTTCGGTATGCAATGTCCAGGTGGGTGTAAATCACCAAACAGGATTACTCAATTAGGTAACATCTAAAGTAATATAACGACTTTTTAATTTAATGTATTTGTATAAGTTTGTTTTGCAAATTCAAATTAGCCAAATATTTTTTAAATACTCCTGAGATCTGAACCTGTCCTGAACCAAGCAACCCCATCTGTGCCACAGTGAAACAATGTTAAAAATAAAAATAAAGGAAAAAAAACCCCAAAACTGTTAAGGAATAGTGCAGGGCGAAGTAAGGCTAGGACCTGGTAACATAACACGACAGAGAACAAAGGAAACAGAGTGATATATATACACTGTGAGGGGAGTGGAAACAGGTGAGGAGACTAACAGGGGACAAGTGAAACTAATTGGGGCGGAGCAGGTTAATCAGGAGGGGAAACACACAAGGACAGGAAGTCAAGTGACAGACATGTGAGGAGAGAAGGGGATTCAAAATAAAACAGGAAGTGAACAAACTGGAAAAGATGAACTCAACGACAAAAGAAAACTACTGAACACAGGACACAGGGAAAGACAGTCAAGGACACAACACACCAGGAAATACAGAAAAACACGACATAAGGAATAAAACTAAACAGGGCAGGAAGGCAAGATCGGGGAAACGAGGCACAAGAACACAACATAAAGTAAACCCTTACAAAAACTATTTTTGTTATATGCAGCTTTCAGTAGATAACTGCACAAAAAAATGGCAAACTTAATTACTTGTTTTATTGTACAGATATGAATGTGGTTAAACTGCCAGCAAGCTACTGCAAAATGTAGTTAAAGTAGTTTAACACAGTTTAACTAGTAGTTTTGAAGGAGTGTATTGTTTTTTTTCTGGTCTCTTCTAGTGTTGTGAGTGGTTAGTATGTCCAAACAAATAAAGAAAAGATCGATGACTACAGATGATGGAACTTTCGAAGAGAGGTCCATAAACACATCTGCAGTTTCAGATGTTGCTGCAGGTGTCAAAACAACGAAATCTCTCAAGATTATAACATTCATGTGTATAATAGTCTATAAAAGTATTATCAGCAAAATGTACTTAAAGGAAAAGTTCATTTTGGGGAAAAAAAAATTCGAACCTCCTGGCAGTTAAATGAGAAGATCCATGTCCGAACAGTAAATATGGAGTGATCACGAGCAGGCGGCTAGCTCAGAATTAAGAAGTGAAATGGGGAAACACCAAGTTTGTTCTGTCCAAAGTAAAAAAAAAAAATCCATCTTCCAGCATTTAAAAAGCAGGACTTCTCGCTTCTGAGCAGTTGCCAGGCAACCACGGGAGACGTCACGAAGTTACGACGTCGGGCCAAGAAATATTCTGCCCCTCTTAAAACAGTAAAAAGAAAAACAATAATGAAAAAGTCACTGTTTTCCACAATAATTCTCACTGCAGAATTCATGTGCAGCTCAGAGTTCAGACAGAATCACAGGCCGAGCAAGTCATGTGTCACACACATGCACCGCAACACAGGCTCATCGGCCCGTGTCTGCACATCATCGGAGCATATCAGTACACACACACACACACACACATCACAGTTATAACTGGGTGATGACAGGCAGAGGAGGCTGCGCTTTTACTGCAGAGCCTGAGGTAACCAGATTTCCATGATAACATGTTAGCAATGTGTCTGGACACCTTCAGTGACTTATCCGTGATTCATAAAGGGGCTGCTGGCACTTTCTTGGACCTCTCTCAGAGTAAACATCCAAGCACACACCCTGGCAGCGTGGTACCTATTCTTCGCGACTTGCTCGCCGAATTAGGCCAGCTGATGCTCCGCGCATAGCCTCAGATATGCGCTTTTTTTTTTGTAAAGAAGACACATTAACCGTCAAGAATTAGGGTGATTCATTGACTTGCGGTGAGGCCAGCTGAGTTTGGATGTGTTCCTGGCCAGCCAGATGATGAATCTCTCTCTCTCTCTCTCGCCCTCTCTCTCTTGTCTTACAGCCATCAGCCTGTGTTTAATGTTTCCTTCCTCCCGTGCCAAGAAGATGTCTCCAATAGCGCTGAATCCCACATTGTGCTCGACAGCGAAGCGTCCGCCGAGCACCAGGGCAGCGGCGAAACACTCACTCTGTGTGTCAAGGGTGTGGGGGGGTGGGGGGTCAAGAGGGTAAGTGGGCTTAATGTGCAAACAAGCATGGCCAAACAGCTAAGTAGCATCTGGGGTGGGGAGGAGGCGAAAGCTAATATGAAAATCCATCAATGAAGTGAAATGTTTCAAGGGATAACTGGGAAAGAAACGTACATTGAAAACACATGGGAGGTATTTTGAGGGAAGCCTGGATGATTGAGCTCTTACTGGTGCTTTGAAAATTGGCTTTCTCCAGAGGTTTGGTTTGATGTGAGAGAGACAAGCCGGGAAGGGAGAGACAGCAAGACTAGACTGTGTGTAAGAGAGTGTGTGTGTGTGTGTGTGTGTCTCCAGAGGACTTAGGGACGAGGCAGAGACACGCTCAATCATATCCAGCTGTTGAGCTGTTGCGCTGATGGATGGCAGGCACCAGGCGTGCGTGTCCGTTTACCGAGAGAGGAGTCCCATTGTGACGTGCACACAAAGAGACGGCACACAAACACAAGCTGGACTCTTTTATAGAACCTGGCAAAGTCCACGCTGTCATATTACTGAGTGGGAAATAAGAACAATATAGTTTTTGAAAAGTTTTTTTTGTGCTCACTGAAACCAAAAAGATTTGGATGTTATCACGCAGATGTATCTCGTGCTGCTGAGCGTCATCTTATAAACTAATGATTCACAGACATTTTATTTACAGCTCCATTAAGCAATCTTTATGGCATTAAAGCCTCGGTTCACCCAGATAACAAATAAGACACATTCTGCAAATTCCCACAGTGGTATGTACCATCCGTATGGTTTTGTTTTTGTTTTTAAGTTCTGACACGTGTCTGAGATTTCTGCCTCCACCCCAACACCACGGAGGAGAATGGAAACAATTTACCAAATGAAAAACCTGTTTATTAAAATTTGCTTATTTTCACTAAACGAGTCGAGTCTTTTCAGTCAACGCCGACATACTCTTGATGTTCGAACTAAACAACACAATATTCACTGAATGTGACAAAAAAAAAAAAGTGTTGGATGCTGTAGTCTTTTTCAGATCAGACCTTTAAGGTGCTTTGAGCCAGAAGGGGACTTTTGTGTCTGCATGCTACAGTTCCTGTGGCTGCTGGTGGGGTCACAAATGGCAAATTGGTCTTTGACAAGGGGTCGGACGAAAAAGCCCTTCATAGATCGGGATTAGAGAAGCAGGGTGCCTGGAGGGAGGGAGGGAGGGGGGGGGGGACTCTCAGGAGAGCATCTGTTGGTGAAGCCTGGGACCTTAAGGCCGAGCTTTTGGGCTTATCCTAAAAAGATAACAAGAGGTGGACTCCATGTGACCTCACTGTTTACAATGACAGGAGAAGGTCTTGACTGACTGAACCCTCGCTTGCAGACTGCTGTGGGCAACAGGGGTCTCAGCCAAAGTGTACTTTGGCACCCTGGTGTTTAATCAGCGGTGACCCCCGGGTGTCAACGACCACGACCGCGGCCGGGCAGGTACAATTAAACGAACCACACTTTGTTCCATCAACTGGTCCCCTCTAATTAAAGTCGATTAAGGCAGATCCATCCCGCAGTATTCCTCCCACACCGACGTCCTCCTCTCTGCAGACCAGTAAACATCTCTGCAATCCATTCAGCACACCGGCCTCATGGGAATCTGTTTTTTCTTTAATGAAAACTTTTAAATCTAAAGTGCCCGGTTAATGTTTGGAAGGCAGCGCAGGTCGCAGCTGAGTCTCGGTAACCCTTGTGGGGGGGGGGGAATGTAATTATCAAGTGACTGTCGCAGAAGAAAACACAAGAAAACGGGATGAAGGAAAAAACTCCATCTTAACTTCCTTCTCACTAAATTTGAACTAAATTCTGACTTTTCTTTAAAATTCAGGGATGTGAAGTGTTTCCTCTTTGCTGTTTCTTCTCTACAGCAGAGCGCCTGTCTGCTGCTTAATGAGCCTTGGCGGTTCCAGTCTTGCTGCACACCTCAGCGGGACGGACACGAAGGTGAAGCGTGAGGCCAGGTGGGTGGGGGTGGCACCCTGGTTGGTGGTGGGGGAGTGGGGTGTCATCTTTTTCCCGGCAGGGGTGTGGCGCGTTCACAAGCTGCCCTGATGACAGGAATCCCAGGTGACCGCTGCCGACACGACCTGAGTGCTGGCTTGTTATTAGGGCGATATCACAGGGCGTGTAAACAAGCGCGCCCTGTTGTTTGCGGCGGGTGGGGCTACACGGGACCAGCGACACTTAAAAGGCCTTACAAGACGGGGTGGGATGCTTTACAGTGTGTATACTACCTTAAATGTCAGATTAACAGCAGGTAAGTGTTGTCTCCGTCTTCTTCTTCTTTTTTTTTAAACCACAGAATCCAATAAGCACCATTTATCACAGACTTGAAGTGTTGCTGAAAGCCATAAACAAGCTTTTCAGCTCAGCAGTCCATGACTTTTTTTTAACCCTTCAGACTCATGAACAACCCACAGATCTGCGTTTTAAAACCAAATATTGCAACATGAACTGAGAAATGTGTATCTTCTATCTCCTTTCATTTCCATTTAATGAAGCAATGCAGCTAGAAAATATCTACGCTTTGAGTTTTTTAGCCACTTTAAACATTCATACGTGTGAAAACAGCAGATACCAAACAGCTGATGTCACTTTGCTTTAAAAAACAAAAAAAACAAATGTAAAACGAATCATTTGAGTGAATGAGAAAAAGTGTCACGTCTTAGCGGCATACTTCTGTACCGTAAATAATGAGGCCTTGAATCTCAGACTGGGATCAGTGCAGAAGCCACATAAAGTAATTGGACAGGTGTTTGATTTCTCTGGGGGGTTTAAATAATTCATTATTCATTCATTTGTCCATTTTATTTCCTTGCTGGATGATATTCAACTGATTAATCGATTTGTTAAGGGCCTTTGTATCAAGATTATTAGTTTGAATGTGACTGAATTTGATTTCTAATGTCAGTATTGTGCCTTACCTGTGCTGTGGTGACGTGTTGTGATTTATTTAGTGAATCTCATTTAACCATAAATATCCATTTTACTTATTAGAGTGTTTGTCACAGTTTATAAGAACAAGCATAACTTATTCTTACACTTCACTGATGAGATACCATCAAATTTTGCTTTCTTCGTTTATCCCCTCTCATCTTCTTATCATTTATTTATTTTATTTAGCTTTCTTTCCTTCTCCTTTTATTTATAACAATATCTATAATGATTGTTTTGAAGAGAAAACAGAGTGCATTTACAGTGCAGACGTAATATGTGGCCCAGGAGCGCGTGGACACAATAATACTCATTATTATTGTCAGAATATTCCAACATAGACGAAATGAGAGCATCTTATTAAAAAGAGAACTTTCCAATTGGAGTTGAACGCCTCCATGTAGCGAGTCATCTCTCTCCGGCCGGAGCGAGTCTCCGAGCCAAAGGAGAGCTCGACTGCGGCTCCGTCTGTCTCGCTGCAAAAGCACTAATTATTTCTGCCCCGTCCACAGCTTCCATTAACACACAGGAGTTCAGGAGGGGTTCATTTGATTTTTCGGGACCTCATCTGTAATGGAGACTGCAGCTGCAGAAAATCGAAATGGACTGTGATTATTATGTTGCAGTTTCAGGCCGTATTTGCTTGAGAGGGTGAAAGTGAATGGTGCCTATTTTTACGAGTGTAATTTTATTTAACCGAAGCGCATTTCTTCATTTCCTCACACAGAAAATCCCACAAAGCACTTGAGGGTTTAGTTCCCACAGTCCTCTATCAGCTGGCAAACAGCACACCTTTCCATTGTGGATCCTGATTAGCAAAATACCTGGATTCATTACTTCTTATCTCTTATGATTATCTCTTTTTTCTCTCCTCAAGCATTTTTTTTTTTTTTACAAAATGACAGGTGTTTTTAATCCTGTGACAGATTAAGTTCAACTTCTGGTGTCTCTGCTGCAATTGTTTGTGGACCAAATGAGAAACTGAGCTTGAATTCAAAAGGTATTTGCTAAAATGTTATTTTGACTGCGTGTAGTGCCACCAGCCCACACAAAGGGCAGACTGTGTTCTTGGGCAGGTCGGCAGGCTGGAGTAAATGCAAAAAAAAAAAAAAAAAAAAAAAAAAAAAAAAGACCCTTCTTGAAAAAAAAAAAAAAAATCCTCCAACCCAAAAAAAATTCAACCCAAAAACTTAAAAACCAACCAAACCCCCCCCCAACACAAA
>JBAJHX010000011.1:826056-845193 GCA_037176925.1 Amniataba percoides | reverse complement strand
ACACAAGAATGAATCACCAACACAACTTCACACCAATAACAAAGGCAAATTAATAAAAAAAAATCACAAATTTAACTAATCATATAAGCATAAACAACATAAAGATCTAAATAAGCACATACAGCACTGGTCATTTTGGGAAACATGAACTAGTGAAAAGACAATGAATAACCTTTTTATGGTGTGATAAAATTGTTTTCATTTCTGGACAGTTTTTTGGACGTGTTGGTGATTCGCTGACCTGTGTCATTCCTGCTTCAAACCTGCGAGTTTCTCTGGGAAACAAAAAAAACATGTCTTATGAGTTTTGGGTCACTTTTTCAAACAGAAAACAAAATCTTAGCCCACATTTAGTGTGAATAATGGGATTTACGTGCGATTTATAGCTGCTGTTTACTCTGCCATCCTCCATGTTGGTCCATCATAATCTGTTTAATCTCTGATCTCAGTCTACGTTTCTGTTACAAAGGTGTGTAAAAACTCTTATATAATTCTAGGCTTTAAGAACAGAGGGTGTCGTATATTCACTGTAAAAACCCCTGAAGCCAATTGTGACGGGCTATAAAACTCAAACTCGAATTTAACATTAGTAAATGGGAACACGGTTGATGAGGGCTGAATCATTTAGTGCAGATTTGATGGATGTACTTTTTTCTTACTGATGCTGCAGACTGTTTCTTACCTTGCGATTGGGAGAATTTCCTGTTGCAGAGGCCTTCTGGGAACCATCACCCCGCACTCCCACGCACCAAATTCACCTTGAAAGCGCTTCATACGGCATTCATTAGCCGACTTATTGGAGCTCCGCAGTCCTAACTGTCATCACTTAGAGGGAGACCAGCAGAGACTCCAGACAAAACATGACTCACTTTTCCACTGTAAACATAATAACCCCTCATGAAAAAGTCTTCATTCAGCACATTACCGGCGCTCCAACCATCAGATTTTGAAGATAGAGAGAGGAAATTAAAGCTAACAGAGCTGACTATAATCCACGTAAAACGCTGAATTAATTTGCAATTAGACTTAAAGAGATACAGATAAAAACAACTACCGAGAAGTGAGTCACATCTCTGCTGGAAAACACAACGTAAGAGTTAAGAAATGCCACGTCAGGGGTTCCTCGTGAGGTGGTTAACCGAAGAAAAACCACCAACAAGTCGCTGCTGTCAAAAGCTTAATTATCACTAAGCATCGGTAATATCAACCATCTGAAGTGGGATTAAAAAAAAAAAAAAAAAAGCAGCAAAAGAGCAAAGTCAGACTTTGGCGGCCTCTCATGGCCGTGAGAGGAACTGCGGCACAGCGGAGAAAGGTTGTGAGGTCTCTGCCGCACATTCGGCCTCTGACAGATCAATGCCTGATTACTCATCATTTCCCCCTCCGTCACACAAAGTGAACTGCGCGGCCGAGGCCATTCCTGAGGAGCGTACTCAGCACTGAAGCGTCTCCCTGGTCACGGCAGAGTAAAACAAACACTGACCTCCTGGAGGTTGAGTCGCCAAGTCTAGACACTCCCTCACGTGTTTTCGGGAATTGATTGCAAAATTTTTCTTGATTACTTACACGGAACTCATTCGTCATAACTAATCTTTTTTTAAACAGAAACTGTAATGAATTTCTGTGGAAATTTCAATTCTGGACTTTGGCTCTTGTGCTGTAAAAAAAAAGATCAGAACTCTTCTTCCGTGTCATCAGAAGAGATATACTGTTATCACGTGTGGTTGTAGAGAACTTAACTATACTAACTAACTACGAGGGACATTCATTTTGTGTTGATTCTTGCAGCCCCCTGTAGTGTTTTTAACAATGAAAACTGCATTTCCCATGAACACCACCAGACATATCACATACACGTCTAAGATTAAGTATCAGTTCTGAACCCTTTGAATCCTTCAGTTCTCTCCATCCGTTGACTAACTCGTGGTTTCCACCGGTCACTTTCATTTTCAGCTTTTCTGTCAGTCAGTTATTTCTTTTCTTTTTTCTCTTTAATGATCATGTATCCGCCAGAGCCACAAAATGTAATGTCAAAGAAAAAATGATGAATACGACTCGATGCTGAAATGTGAACATTGGCTCTTCTGGTCCGTTTCATCTAATTTGGTAGAGAACTGAAAAAGAGACATGCACTAAGAAATAATAATGATAAAAAAACCCAAATAATTCAGAAATAGTTTTCTTTGTGTTGGACTTATTGTTGCTTATGTATGTCATATAAATCAGTGCTGGACTGAGACTGTTTCATCGCAGGTGATCCCAGTGTTTGAAAGTACCACTAACGAAGAGTACTCAAGTACTGTACTTGAGTACAATTTGGATGCACTTTACTTGTTTACAACTAATACTAATACTAATTTACTTACTTTATGGAGGTCAATATTGTCTCCCACCTCATTTAACATTATCATTCATTTTTAGTTACAGATTCAGATTTTTTATACAGATAAATGAGCAAATATTATAAACGCTGTATTATTTTGGATTAAACTACCCAGCTGTATATAAAATAGTTCAAAAAATTGTTTCCAATTTATCACTAATTATATCCAGTGATGAGTAGATGCAAAGGGCCATTCTGGATAATTACTACTTATACTTTTGAGACTTTAGGTATCTTATAATGCCAATAATTATGTTATTTTTACTTGTGTAAAATTCTGAAGGGGGACGTTTACCTGTAACAGAGCATGTTCACACTTTGGCATCTGTACCATCACTTTACTTTACTTTCATTAAGATCTGTCCTCCACTGACAATTTCAATCCTTTTTCATGTCTTAGTCTTCTTATGTTACATTTTTGTTGTTCAATAAAAAAGCTCGGTATCAGTGGAAATAAAAATGGACAAGAGAAGAGATGAAAGATTGAATATTTATGATGCTGTCACTTCCTGTGTGGAGCAGATAACTGTGGACAATAGCAGCATGTTATCTGAGCAAACAGAGCGACTCTGCTTTATCTCTTGGTAAACACTGATGCTCCTCTCTGATGCAGAGAAGCTGTGTTTGCAAGCTTTAGACATCCCCAAAATTACAAGTTCGTTTCCCGCGAGTCAGATTTCCATTTTGTAAATAGCTCCGCACGACTATACAGAGCGGCGGCTGACCTTCGCGGCGCCGCCGAGTCGAGACCGCGGCGGCTGCTGAACGAGTAAGAAGGACAGGAGAGGCAAGAGAAGACAAAAGAGAGCATGTTTCTTCCTTATCACTTCCACTTTTTTTCATTTCCAAAGACTCTTCAGTCTTCATACAAACGTGCCATTGCTTAAAGTTCCATCATTCAGGATATAAAGTGAGTTACTGTATATTAAAATGGGTTTGTTACGTACTGGATAAAAAACGATGTATGATTACACTGACAAATGTTTTAAAGGCAGAGGTTGAGAAATATAAAACATATTGCTGGGTAAGACATAATGAGCTGAGGCTGAAGTTTAGACAACACATGCATTGTACAAAACTACTCTAATGGACGGGCACCACACTGAACGCAGTCCGGGTTCCTCTACGCAGCAGGAAAAGCTTTACATACAGGTGAGATTACAGGCATCGTGAACAGTGGTGAGGATTCTTTTTACATTGTACATTATAAGAGCTACATATGAACAAGAAACACAGAGCAGCTACTGCATGGTGGTGGAAAAAACGGCGGCGTGGTATACTGCACCATCTGAGTGTAGCAGAGAGGAGGGACTGATGCGAATAATACTTCTGACAGGAGCTGTCTCTCAATCCACAATATACTGACTGTTTTTGATTCAACATAAAGCTGCAGTCTGATAGTTTGTGTCTATACTTCCTAAATGTAACTTTTTCCAAAATGTAAGCGACGGAGTTGCATTGTGGGTAATGTAGGCGGCAGGTTTTGACATGGAAAAAATGAAAAAGTCCATCATATGTAATAACGGGCCAGTGCCAAATCGCTGACGGCTACTTTTAATAAGGAAGAGTGGCATTGTTGACTTTGTGTTTCATGAATGAGCTTACTGAGCGACTGACTGATGGATGATGGGACCGGCCTGCTGTCGGAGAACGAGAAATAACATCCGCACCGGTAGGAGCAGGAAGCACAAATCTAAGTGACGCTCCTGTGGATGACCTCCAGCTCCTCTCAACGTTTAAAACGCTTTGTGAATTACTCTCAGAGCAAAAAGTGGGAGTTTCTCCTCTCTCAGACAGTTTGGGCTTTAAGATGATTTGTGGACACGGCCGCAAAGAGGGGTATTTTTCTTTCTTTAACTATGTGTAAAAAGTGTAAAAACAATCTGCAAACGCTGTAGTGCTTACTCTTCATCTCTGAAATGTCCCACTCAAGAACCCTTTGACAGGCAGTTTTAAAGGATCAGACGTGCTGATCATGCATCGTGTGTTAAAAGAAGAATATAGTCAACATGTCCAATATTGACATCTAGTGTTGGTCAGGATCTGTTCAGCGGGATCAGTTCATGAATGAGATGAAAATGTGTGAATGATGAGGATGGCAGGTGCCTAAAAAGAAACGCCAGAGAAGTGGAAGTTTCACTGCGAAAACTGGGACGTCGCTCAGGCCAACATTAGCACTGTGGGAAAACACGCGGCCTCCTCACATTCATTCCACTGTGATGACAACGTGACGGGGTTGTGAAGCAGATGGTAGTCCGGCAACGAAGCTGAAACTGGCTCAACTAGAAAGGCCCTGCAGTGGTCAGTCTATTACTGTATCCACAGGAATACATACAAGGGGCCCATGTCACCAAATCTGAAGACTTCTGACTTATTCAACTGACTTCCTGCGCTGTATATCACTGTCTGACATCCTGTCTACACAGGCCACATAAAAGATAACACTTTATGTGTTACCATGACCCTGAAGTACCTTTCCTCACTTTAAGATTTTCCTTCTGTTTGTGCAGTGACAGCGTACTGGGAGCTGTCAAAATATACATGATCACACTGCAGATCTCTGTCTGACTGCATCCTGAATGGACGACGATGGAGGACTGAAGCTGCTGCTGCGGCCCCCCTCAAACATCTCCGCTAACTCTACTAACAGATCCTGTTGTTTGTGTAGCAGGTCGATAATAAAGGTCGATGCACAAAAATCTCATCATCACTTGGACTTTAATGGCAGCGAGGAAAATCATTTTAAAGGCCGACGTTGTCCCGAGATACCAGATTAAACCTGAACTACACAATGAAACGCTGAAGAATACTGACCAGGTCAACTCTAATGTAACTCTTCAGAGTGAGAAGTCCCCTTCACCTCACAAGACTTGGTTTTAAAAGAGTAAAAACGATGATGATGATGATAATGATAGGCGAATTGTGAATTGTGGGCAAGTCTGCGGTTCATCTAGCTACGACTGTGCAGTGATAAAAGTCCTTTGGCTGCAAATAAACCTGTTGCGGCAGCTGCGACAGGAAACAACAGAGATAAGGAAACTTTACAAAGGGGAGACGGCACATTCGGCGGCCTGCTCTCTGTAACAGTACAACGTGTACCGACAGTCCCAATTAGTACAGTACGGAGCGCTGACAGCAAAAAAAAAGAAAAAGAAAAAAAAAAAGCACTGTTTCAAGTGAATTTTATGTAATTGTGAGACGTCTTGCCCATCGAACGGTGATGTAAGGCACCTTTTTACAAGTGCGACTGCACATTTTCAAAGTGTCTTGACTCACGACGAACACACAGTATAATAAGTTTACAACCGCACATTACTGGCCAGCCGACAGTTACAGCACCAGTCTGGAGTCACATTAAGATATGACTGCATGAACATTTTAAAGAGATAAAATATCAGACATGATAATATCAAAAAAAGACCTGATTATTCTCTCTTTTTCTTTTTTTTAAACCTACAAAGTAACAGTCTTTTGGTTTTAAAGGAACCAGATTTGTTTTTTTTTTGCATATGAGCAGGCTCTAAGAAAAAAACAAACTGATAAAAACATGAAAAGATAAATAAAAATATAAAAAGCAAGTCATCTCTGTGGTATGATACATGTCACAGCATCAATCATGATCATGATCAATCATAGAGTTTGTCTTTAGGGAGGCTGTTACTACAGATAAAGTGCCACTCCCCGCTTTGATAAATAAGGATTTGCTCCATGATATTACCTGTAACGGCGAATTTACAACATGGCGCATCGATTCTCAGGATATTTCATCAATAAATAAACAAAGCTGAGCGATCAGAAATTCTTGAAGATCTCTAAGTCTTTTTGAGGCACGGGAGCATCTTTCTTCCAGTCGTCCTCCGGGTAAACATCAAAGTTGGACGTGTCGCCCTCGTGGGAAACTTTGGGAACTATGGGAGGCTGCGGAGACAAGGAAACATTTAGTACAGTCTCAGACAACAAAGCTAACAGCAGGTGTTGAAGAAGGCTTTTCTTTTTACTGTCAACTCATTAGCATACTCATACTTTTTTATATAATAAAAAATAAACTAATAAAACCTACACTAAAACAGTGTATCTATTCAAATGTAACACTCCTAACAGGGGTGATTTATTCCTCGTGTGGATTTTAAATCACACTGATCCATAAAAAAATACAACTGCTTGAACTGTTCAAGGATTTCAGTTGGACTAAATGTGATTCAGTAACAAAAAAAAACACAACAATACTTTACAGAAATGAAGCCCAGAATTAAAATTCGAACTAAAAAAAACATATTTCTGTAATGGATAATTAAACTGATGACATGAAGAAGAGAAGTCTTTTGAATTCTAACTTGAAAGATAAGAAACTGAAAGAGTTGTCACCTTCAGTTTCCTCAGAAGGACGGCCTCCCAGTCAATCGTCTTGAACCACCGATGCTTCTTCACATCGTCCGCTCCGTTCTGAAATGCAAACGTGGCCGTTTACAGACATCGTACGACACAGGCAGCAGCCAGGATCTGAGCGCGCAGCTCGCACTGTCTGAACGTGACAAAGTGTCGCCGCGCTTAAAAAGACTAGTTCTGACTTTCACGATTACACTGTTACACGCTGTAAAAGCTGCCTGAAGAAGCCGTTATTCCACCTAATTTATTAGTGGACACATTATGTAATGTTTCAGCTCTTTTCCATCAACATCTTTTTCAACCTAAAAATGTTCTGAATGAAAGAAAAAGTGTTAACTCGTGTAAAATCTGATCTAACAGATAACTCTAAAATAAATCTAGCTAATAAATCTATAAATATCTCTGGCTTGAATCTTAGTTATGAGACACAAAGAGTCAAGTGATTGCTGATGTTCTCTTTCTTTCTGAGTTTCTATCTGAGTCTTATCTGTATTTTGCTGCATCCAGTCACTGATTTGTTCGATGCAGCGGCACAGAGACTTAACTGATGTTTTGCCTAAAAAGGAAGCATGTCGAGACTGAATGAGGTCCAAAAATGGAGCCACACAGTTTCCACTGGTACAAAGTATTTTCTGTCATAAAGATATGACTTAAACTTCTGAAGAACAGTTCCAGAGAATCACACCCAGTCATCTAATGTTTGTCATACAATGGCTCAGTGTCTAAAGATGGCACTAATGTCCAGGCAGAAGTCTGTTCTCACACTAACTCGGTGCTGTTATGAGCTGACAGAAATTTATTAGAGCAGTTTTTCAGCAGTGAGAAGTTAGTAGGTTGCTGGTGAACAACCTTTCGCTCAGCTCCTGCTAACACACAACAGCTTGAGCTCCTGTTGCTGCTCTGTGGGTTAGACTGCGTTTTAACGTAGTTTAATTGAACCGTTTGTGTGTGTTGACGAGATTTTATTTTTGGTTATGAAGCTTTAGGAATGGACTGACTCGACTTTGTTCAGTTGGTCTCTGGCGGCCAGCTGTGCACAGAGATTGGACTGATGTCCTGTCAATACATTTAAACGAGCATTTAAACGAGTGAGATCAAACTGAGTATTAAAGTGGATGTGCTGTACTTGGCCTGAGCATCTGGTGATGACACTTCATAGCCACATGGGATAACCTTTTGTGTTCCTGAACAGAGAGACTAATTCAGGATTTTGCACATTTTGCTGTTTGTAAACACAGCGTTCAAAGATGGCCTCCTCCTCGCGGGCTCAACGTGCGCGCTACGATGTGGAAACTGATCGTACATACACTTAAAATGGATTGTGATCGGTAGAAATACAGCAAAACACGAGCAAATAAAATAAGACCCCATTCGATGACTTGATGTTAATTTCATTATTGAAGGAAGTGGAAGTTGAATCATTAATTACAGAATTAATCTCTATCTAATCTTTATTTTAAACTTTCAGTTTATTAATGTATCATTTAAATGCAAATGAAATGAATGCATTTCTAAAAGGGTTTCAGAACGTTTCAATTCATCAATTAAAAACCGCCGATGTCTGTCATTATTACGGTGGTACGGTCCTGCCTCTGTGCATAAGAACGGCCTATGACTGCACAACAGCATCAGTGTTGTGTTAATGAGCGATGTGACTGCTCTGTGGAGGGGATATTGGCAGCCACAAATCAATATCATCTTGTCTAGGATTACGTGGAGTTAATCGCTGGGCTTAAGAGTATTTGTTTTATTGAGAACAGCTCTCGGTCTTGCGCTCCTTTCATTAATGTTAATTGAAATGGCCCAGACCTCCAGTTTGAACGGGGATCTGCACGGCCCTCGCTGATGAGCGACAAAGTGGCAGACTCCCAGTAAAATGTAAAATGGGCACGCCGTTTCCCAATTTGTAACTCTACCAAGAGATCACTAAAAAATGCTTTAGTTTGAGTTTGTGGAACTGAAATAATCAGCTGTTTTTTGGTCCGGCAGTGTAGCTGTTGGGCTGTTTAAGAGGAGAAAACGGAGCAGATTCATGTGTAGAGGCTCTTCAGTGCCTCAACTATTAAGAGAAAGCATCAAAGTGACATAAACGTTATGGTATATTTGTATCTCATTCAAAGTAAGAGCAGAGAAAAACTGCATTGAAGTGCAGGGCTGTCGTCCTGTTGGGCCTCGCCTCCTGTGTAACTTCAGGTTTCATTGCCAGTGTGGCCCATCTGTTTGTTGATTTATACAGTACAAGCTTGTTTCAGAGTTCACAGCAGTTCAGAGTCTATTTTTGCATTCAGAGTTTAACACTAATGAATCTAAAAACAACAGTTGTACAATAAATCCAGTCTTCATGAAACAATAATGTTCAGACGTTATTCTATGCTAATTTTGGATCTAGTTTGTTAAATTGTTTTGCGTTATACAACCTTACTGATTAAAATGAGCTAGTATTTATGAGACTGCAATATTTTCATGTAGGTAAACTAAAACAGTTGCCTAAATTGGAAAGTGAAAGTACTGTATCTTAAAGTGCACTACTGTCCTAGTTAACCGTCAGATACAGTTAGAGTCCTCTGAGAACAGATTTTGAAGCGACTTCACACAAACTCAAGACTGAAAATATGTGTGTGTTCTCTCAAACTCTGCGGATTGGTTAAAGTTTAAAGTTGTTTTGCTCTGACTCAATAATTGAGTCATGAAACGTCTTTGCGCTGCTGAAAGGATCAGTACGCCGCTTTCATTAGGGACTAACAATATTTAGATGACAAGTCGGGCACATTACGAATAGAAGCTCCCACAGACAGGCATCCATCCTGCTGGAAGTTTATTTATGACTAATTGGAACCATGCGGCACTTGAGTCACGTTGCATTGTGGGCCTCTTCCTGTCCTGTGCTGGTCCTCAGACCGCTGACGTCAAACTACCTATGAAATGCGGCGAGCTGCCGTGTGGTTCACGGAGACAGGAAGTCTAACCGACTCACCTTCATGTTGCCCAGCCGTCTGGCTCGGTCAATGACCAGAAATTTCTTGATGAGGTCTCTGGGGGGGAAAAAAAAAGAAACAGAGTGAATCCAAAGCTGTACAGTGCGTCTCTGAAAAGTGTTCTTGTTCTCTCTCTCTCTCTCTCTCTCTCACAGGAAAAAAAACAGTCAGAAGCTGCTCCCGGCACTGTCAAAATGACAAATGCATCCTCACCAAAGGTAACCTGACAGCCTGGAAAAGGTGATGAGGGCTGCCTAAGTGAGTTGTGTCCTTTTGACAATCTTTTAATTGGAAAAAAAAAAAAAAGTGAGCACTTCTTTTGCAGACAGGAACTTTCTGAGACTATAAACTTGTGCACGTGATGTAGATATCTATGTGAGGGGAATGAAAATGATTCATTGAAATGGCAAAGTGCAGGCTTTCAGGAGAAATGGGACGGAGAGCTTTGCGGTGCTGTATCTCACACGCTGCTGACGGGCACATGAACGCATAAACGCTGGATGTTGACAAGTCAGCCATTTCTCTTTTTTTTTTTTTGTCAAATTCCTTCTCGCGCTTAAGACAGGCGCTTGGAGTGATACGTCATGGAGAAATATTCTAATCAGCTCTGGAGGGATATATTTGTACTTATGCTTTTTTTCATGGATTTCATGAGAGAATGATGGAGTGAAACATGGAGGTGAGAGAAGACATCCAGAAAAAGGTGGTTACTCTATGTTATGATTCCTTTTGATGTGTAATATAAAATGTATTGTGATGAAACCACAGAGAAGTGTTTACGTCTTTTTTAGGCCATGTTTTTAGCAGCAGCAGGGAGCTTATTTCAGTTAAAAGATTCTGATAAACCTGCTACACACTACTGAGCAGCAAACAGCAGACAGACACAGGTAAACTCGTAGCGTTGGTGAAACTGTGTGAATTGTGTGTGAATTCAAAATTCACTGTTTATAAGAGCAACAAGCCACAATTTGTACTCCAGCGGCCAATATAACTTTGATTGTAACTTTCATATGTTGGAATTATTTGTGCTGAGCAGAGTATCGCAGCATAAAACATCTAAGAAGTAATGTCTATCAGAATTTGGATTTGACACCACTGGTGTAAAATTGGTGATCAAGAGTAGATAGGCAACTGTTTGCTAAGATGTCAGAAATAACAACAATAAATGATAAAATGATATTGTTTTCAGCTTGTTCTATTGTGTCCAAAGTGGGCCACAATGGCTGCTTTATTCTCAAATGTCGCCTTTCCAATGTCATATCCATTTGTTGTTTTAATGTTGGATATTAGTTCTCACTTATCATAATGAGGATTACACAGTTCTGGGAACTATTTTCCACAGGAATTAAAAACTAGAATCACACTGTTTATTTCAGTTGCGCTTAAATTAAATGAGTTCATTCATTGAAAAAAAAAAAAAGCACTAATGAAATGTCCTACACTGATTAACAGATAAGCAGTTTGATTAATGAAGCCCAAGACCTTTATTCATAAACAAGGATTCCAGGAACTACTGGAAATTTAATAACTCTTTGATAAAAAATGATCTAAACATTTTACACTAACACTTTTGTATTGTGTGTATTATTCATGAAAGACTAAAAAGCTCTGTTATACAGGTAGCTGAGCTTCATACTTTTTACATTCCCAGCTTTCTAACAGTTAATATTTTCAAAACTGTTGGTCCTTTGGAAACAGTTCAGGGGTTTAGTGACTTGCTCTGCTCTGCGATGGCTGCTTCTGAGATCATGGTTAGTTAAATTCCTCTCAGTCCCCTCGGGAAACCAAACACATCTCAGGAATTACAGAAAAAAACGTCCCACCATAAAGAGACAATAAAGGAAGACACGGAGGTGGTGCAGAGGGTGTCAGGTCAGGTCAACAAAATGTCAGCATCCTACAAGTCCTTAACAACCAGCTCATTTTATGGCTAATGCCTTAAGACCTTCACTGCCGAGGTCACACTGGGACAGTTCTCCAGTCTGTGTGACGCTCAGCAGCAGCAGCAGCTGCTGGTAACGTAGCAAGTCTTCCTGCAGTCCCCTGCAAGGCCTTTCACTTCTTGATGGATGGGGGTGTCTGACGTGGAACTGTGTAAGAGTGATATAAATGGTGGAAATATTAAAAATCCTTCTGTCTGCTGGCTGCAAGATAGATGGCTTAACAGTGGAAAGCTGTGGGTTCGCTGAATTATCAAGAGAAGCAGTGTGTATCTGGCTACTCTGGGGCCACTGTGTCAGGACTGATTGAGTGAGTGCACGCATGCACACCCACACACACATACACACACACGGAGTGTGCTGAGCCTGTAATCTTGCACATTCCTGTGCCCTCCAGCTGGTCTTATGGGCGGTGTGAGCGGCGGGGGAACCAGTCCAAATCAGCTGGGTGTGTCATTAGGGACTGCAGGTCCACCTGAAGCCCCTCTTTAGCTCCAGGGAGCTCATTGACCCTGTGTTAAAAGGCCACAGACCCCCATCCACAGCCAACATGGCCCCACAATCGTTTGAAGTATTATGCTAAATGGTAGTAAATGGTAGGGAAGATGGTTGGGTTACATCAGTCAACTTGAAAAGGGAGATTATTATTTTCTGATTGGGGATAGGTTATGAACATTTCTACCTGTGGACCAGATTTTGGTTTTGGATCTAGAACTGAGGACAGCACCAAAACCTCCAAAAATACTACACCCCCTTCCACTTCTGAATCTTCTATTCTATTCATCTATTGTATCTATTGTACAGACTGTAACGCCCTGTGTGGCAAATGTGTAATTTGGCATAATGGAAATAAAGTGATTTGACTAGAACCACTTGTTTATTTTTAGAGGAAATGACAAAACATATTTAAGCTAGAGTAACAATATAAATGAAACATGAAAAGCAGCTGTTAACAAACTTCCAGGTAGGTGAGAAAACACAAAGGTGCAAAGTAACATTCCCAAACTGTTGTAAACATCCATCACAGTTAGTCACAAGTGTCAGAAGGCTCATGTAATTTGACCTTGCCCTAATGTCTGGAGCTTACTTGACGTAGAAATCCAGATGGCGTGGGAATTCAAGTTTTCCGGCCAGGATCTTCTGATAGATTCCGAATGGATTGTCATCAAAGAAAGGTGGGTACCTGTGGAGAGGAATAAATGTCATCTCTGGCCTGCCCCTCTGAAGCTGCACACACACTGTCACAGTGTGCAGGCTCAATTTGTGCTTTGCAAGAGCAGCGTGATGCAACCAGCAGGTAAAGAAGGTAAGAGCTTACATCCGCTCACCTGGATCACTTTGAACGAAATGATGAGTGAACATATGGAGGGGTCGCTGTTTAGGGAAGAGGGAGGAGGGGGGGCTGTGATAACTTTCTGCTGTAGACAGAGCGGTCTTTGTTCCCAGCTAATTTGGCCATTCTGTGTGTGTTATATTTCTCCCGACCACAGGCCCTCTGCCGCTACACTCCACTGAGTGCTTTCCCAGCTCTCCTGTTCTTCCCACTGCTCCGGTCTGGACAAGTCATTACCCACAAATTACATAAAAGGACCGGCTTCCGAACGCATTACGCAGACGGGCGCATAATCGCACCGGTTTGTCACACGCCGCTTGCCTTCCCAGTGAAAAGCTCTCGTGTCGGGAGAATATAGGATGGGTGGCGTCTGGGAGCTGGCTGTGCACCACAGACACGTTTTTTTTTGTTTGTTTCAAAACCAGTGCTGTCGTAAGTGGAGAATCTGGGTCACTGTGGCAAAAATGAAAGAGCTGATATGACAGTTTTCTGACTTAAACGATGGATGAAGAAAACCAAGTAATATAAGATAAATACATTACACAAAACAGTACGGGGCTGCTTGTTTAAAGAGGGAACCTTTTGTCTCAGTGATACCCTTTGAATGTTACTGTATGGATAGTAAAGGCATTTAAACAATGTGATTAATACTGTCATCGAGTGTCATTATTTCAGAAATCTTCTGCCTATTAAAACAAATATGAACTGAACTAACACATTACAGCCTGTTACATCTCATTATAGATTCACACAACAAATAAAGTCCTTTTTAAGACCTTCTCAAAACAATTCAAGCGACCACATGCAAAAAGACCAAACACATCTCCATCAATATTAGAAAATACCCTGGAAATATAAAAAATGACAACAAGTTGTGATATTTATCCCCCAGGCAAACAGCTGGCTTGTATTTGAGACACTTTTTTTGTCAGGCAAAATATTCATTAAATATTGTTTGCCATGGATATTCATTTTCTTCTGAGGCAGGCTGCTGATGTCGGTATCCCCCTGACCTCCACTGCAGTACAACAATCGGGCAAAAGCTGAACTGCAAACTTTCAGGTGCCACCCGGTGGTAGCTCCAAAAAACAGACACCACGGCTAACACACCAGACTACATCAACTTTCACCAGGACCATTTCATTCTACAAACAACACGATGAAACTGAAATAAATTCCACGCATTTTGGCTGTATCTGTGACTAAAGAGGCTCTAAGGATTTAATCAATTATTTCAGAACTCTTCTGTCTATTTCACGTTTATTACAGCCAACACACAGAATAACAAAATGTTAAGTTACGACTCTCCATTAAATTAATATTTTTCCACATGTTGTATGTAAATTCTTTGCCATAAATCTATCATTTCTCATGACTATGAAATTTATGAAAAATGGAAAGCATGTATTAAATATAAAAGGTGTGAAAAATAAGGGTGTGATTATTTTTGTGCTTGTAGATCTCTTTTTTACAGTGATCTCACATGGAAATAATCTTCTTAACAACTCAAACTTGGTTTCCTTAATAGCGTTTCTTGATTTCCTACACATATTTTATAATAATGTGGTAAAGTGGTAAACGTATAACAAGCCCTGTTCGTGTTTGACTCTGTGCTACTGCAGCCTCTGTTTTAATGTCACAATATTTGATTCAGACTAGAGTTTCACAGAGATGTTACATGTCCAACTTAGTAAGACTGCTGTTGTGACTTTTATGTAAAAGTGATGAACTTTATATATTAACTTCATATTTCCATAATGAGGGGCATGTCTAAAAGAGGACTAAAGCCCAGTTCACTATAGGACAAGCTGAATATATCCACTCCAAAGGGAAGCATTTTTTATTTAAAGTTCCAATTAGCTTTCCTTTTCAGCCACACAAGAATAAATGACTTTTTAGCCCATCCTGGTACAACACATAGAAAACTGTGTCCTAAGTCTAAACTATTCTAGCTCCATGACATTTTGGCTTTGAAGGTGACAGGCTGGTGTCAGTGTTTCTTCTCAAGGATGTCCATGTGTGATCACCAAACTGACGCTTCTCTGAATGAGGCGGACAAGGACCGACCGAGGAGCAAAGGAGAGGCGAAAGACAGGAGAAGGGTCAATTCAATTTTTATGCAGTCGATTCAGAAGATTCAGTCAGGGAATAGACACAATTGGATTAAAATTCCAAAGCGGGATTTGTCATCACATTAAAGTACTTCTTGATTCAACTTCAATCAAGAATTAACATTAAAGTGACCCTGAGCCAAACTATCAGGATACTGAGACTGAAAGAACCAATATAACTAAGTTGCCATTGGCTTTCCTAAAAGGGGAAGCAAGTCTTTGTATGAGGGTTAAAGATAAATACAAGAAACATTTACACATATTGAGTATAACTCCACATCTGCACAGAACAATGGGTTGCCATTGAGACAGATATCTGGCCCTGGAGGCAGGATCATGGAGAGAATTCTTGCAGTCTTTTTCTGCTACACTCTCTTCCTCCCCTGGGGGCCCTGATTCTGTACTGAATTCTGTCCTGAAGATCTACCACTGCAAACTTTTCAGAAGCAGCCGCGACATTCTTGGATCAGGACTTCTGACAAATAGCTACACAATACTGCAGATGAAGAGAGCTCTTTGTAAACGGGGGTCTTACAGTAGTCCCACTCCATGGACATGTCTGCTGATGAGCTGTCCGGTCTCTCAAAGGACTGCGGCACTTCAAAGCCTGCCCTGATGAACACCAAGAGAAGGTCACATTCCTTCCACAGATTCAAAGGCACGTAGCTTTTCGACCAGGTTACACAGAAGGCGAGTGAGGGTGCGCCAAACTCACACACAGGCGGCACTGACTGTCATCTGGAGAAAGGTACTCTACGTTCAAGAGTTAAAGTAGTAGTGTGTTAAAAATGATGCACACGTTTTGTTCATTGCATTTTTATTGCTAATTAAGACCACAGTTGTCACAGAATAAGTATTATCATTAACCCATTAGACTTAATCTCCCCTATAATATCTGCTCTCTTCCTGCTAGTGGCATCCCCTGATATTCATTGACTTGCCTTTCTGATTATTTGGGCTGTCTTGTGTTCAATTTTGTTTGAAGATCTTCAACAACAGAGTATGACAAATTTGCAAAGATGGACAAAATCAGGATGGGGTAAAAATACTTTTCCATGGCACTGTCTCCTTAATTAAAAATTCATCAGCGGAGCACCTTGGTCGCCAAGTGGTTATATTGGTTGGGTATTCAGTATAACAACCCGAGTCTCAGCAGCGACTTTGCCAGACAAATCACAAGCGCACATAGTTAGCCTTTTAAAAAGACTTTTAAAAGCAAAAGACCGACTCTATAACTGACTGACTGTGTGTGAAACGCCATACTGTTTTTACCGGTGTCTGCTAATGATGCAAAAGACAATGAAATGAAAATCTTTGACAGTAGGTTTAACAGGAGAAGGAAGGTGTTCTAAATACTGTGTAAGAGCCTACGAAAATCTTGCATTTTCTACTCTTCATGTATGAAAGGAGGCGAATATTCAGGTAGGGCCATACTGAACTGGGTAGGTAAAGAATTAACTGCTGGATCAGAGAACATCACCTGGTGTGTCTCAGTGTAAGTCTTGATCAATGTAAGAGTCAATCTCAACCTTTCGGCCTGCTCTCTCACAATGCCAATAAGGCAGAGACATTATTATTCATCGTAAACGATGGGGAACATTAGAATAAACCAGAGAGCTTTCTAAAGGGGATCACTGCCATTGTTCTTCATCTCCAACAATGCTTTCCATTCACAGATTAATTTGTCGCAGCTCTGCATTATCCAATAGGCACACAAGGCCTGTTGTGTTGGATAGCATCGTTAGTGTACAGGTGTTTGTGTTATTGTGTCCACCCCCTGCGTGTCTATGTGCTTGTTTTGACAGATGATGGGAGTTTATTCTGATCACGTCAAAGCGTTCACTGTCTGGGCCTCACAGAGGAATTCATTCACCTCTGCACACACGTGTTAGAAGACGAGACATTCCTCCTGCATACATTTCTCTGATCTCTCAGACAGAGCTAACCTCTCAGAGATCCCACCCTTTTTACTCCCCACACATCCATTATTATTATTCTGGACTGTGTCTCTATTTGTCCTCAAATCTAGATGCTCATTTGGTGCTACTTCACCTAAGTTGCTAGCTGGAGGAGAGTGCCCTCCGGTGTTTAAAATTAAGTTGAGTGTTGTGTATGTAGCACACTGCAGCACTTACCCGGCCAGCATTTCAAAGACAAGGATGCCCAGAGCCCACCAGTCCACTGCTCGGCCGTGACCTTTGCTTTGGATGACTTCAGGAGCCAGGTACTCGGGAGTGCCACACAGAGTCCAGGTCCTAATTAGAGAGAGAGGGAGGGCAGGTATTAGTCACATTTATTTGGTGAGCACGTGTACCTATGACCCGTGTTTAGGTTGTGCTTGATGCTGACTGTGCTTCTGCAGTCATTTAGCTATAGGTTAGGCAGTCTCTGCATTGCCTTTATCACCTGATGTTAAGGAGACATAGTTCCCCCCATGAGTTTCCTCAAGGTGATCAGCTCCTTAGTTGTAGAGCTTGGACTGAACTGGAGGAGTCTGCTGTCCTGACACCAGTGCGTCAGGCCTTCTACCTCCTTCAGCTCAGCACATGCATTGTTATCTATGATCACAGCTGTGTCGTGATGATCATTTGACGGTGGCGTTGAAGTGGTAACAACTCATGTACGTTCAAGAAGTACAGCAGGGGGCTAAAAACGTAGCCCTGAGGAATTTGTATCAGTAAAAGAGCAAACTGAACCTTAAGATTTAATCTGTTTCCAACACACATCAAGTTATTTCAAGGATCTTGTAGGAATATGGCCTGGAATGAATTCTTATCTTCCAAAATTGATCAATTTGCCAATTGTGTCCTATCATGTTTGAACAGTTTGCTAAATTCAAACAAGGAAAATCAGCAATTTTTCACATTTGAGGAGCAAGAAAATAAAATCTTTGCCATTTTGAATTAAGATGTCTTACAATAATTAATAGATTATACAGAGAAATAATAATAATAATAATGTATGTAAGTTTCTTTTATTACACCAGTATGTGTTATTCTGATGTATTTTTTTAGATACTAACACTTATGTGTAGGACATTGCTGAGACAGGAAAAACAGTCATAAATAAATGCAATTACCTTAAAGCTGCTAGGTAGGATGGACAATTTCTAGACTGCCTCACCATTGTTAGTTATATATTAATAATGTACTGTTTAGAGCCTCCATTTTGCCAATGTAGAAGTATAAGCAATGTCCTCATGACAGCTTATTGGAGTATTGAGTGGCTGCTACTGTTTCATGGGTGATAACTGAAGCCTCTGCACGCTCTGTAATCATCCGTACATTACACACAGTGTGTAAAAAGAGAGACTCCAGTTGCACGGGGAAGACAACACCTGTAGGTAAAGTGATCTGCCTGCGTCACCTGACCCAACTGTGTCTTTTTTTTTTTTACAGATCAATGATGATCCAGGACCTCTGCGTGAATAGAGGAGTAACAGATCTGGAAGTGTCGGTATTGGCTGGGCAGTCGCGGGACGACAGTGTAAAGTGGGCCAGTTATCATTACACTAGTAATCACTGAGTAAAGGAAACCTGGTAAGCATCAGTTAAGTAAGTAATAAGCAACGGGTTAAAGTTTAAAGCAGATTCTTTGCCTCTTGCTCTCCATTCTCTTGGCTGACAGAGCGGCTGACTGACACTTCATTGTGCATGTGGAACAAACATGCATAGCGTTCTCTGAGAAAGCCACTTGTCCTCTGATGAAGAGCACTTGGCCGAGCGCCAGCCTTTCATCGTCTGTCACCAATATCACCTAGATAATGACCTCTTCCGGCCAGTTGCCATGGCAACTGTAATTTGTATGGAAATGATGTCGGTCCTGGTGGCGGATGAGGAGGCCGCTGATGTCGAGGGGGGGGGGGGGGGGGTTTCAAAGATGAGGAGACCTTGAACAATTGAAAAGCGGCCCCTTCTTTTCCCCCCCCTAGTTTTTCCAACCCGAAAAACCCCCCTCCCAACCCCCACCCCCCCCCCCCACCTGGGGGGGGGGCTGCTTTCTGTGGAAA
>JBAJHX010000011.1:814041-825956 GCA_037176925.1 Amniataba percoides | reverse complement strand
CCCCCCCCCCCCCCCCCCCCCCCCCCCCCCCCCCCCCCCCCCCCCCCCCCCCCCCCCCCCCCCCCCCCCCTCCCATAAAGGCTGAGGAGACGTGGAGCGATGGAAAGGCGGCACGTGCTGTTACTCCTCTGAGTGTTGCGTGTCATCATACAGGTTTCCGCGCTTAAATGTGTTGATGAGCGTGTCTGCCAGCAGGGGACACTGTGGCAGCACGGCGAGGGCCAGGCTGTGACGGCGCTCCATAGCGTCCAGAACATGGGAAGTACAAGAGAACTAGTGGCAATGAGGCAGTTGTCTTCCCATCCCAGGCAATTCAGCCGCCCTCCATTTATATAAGTGATTCACTTGCACATCAGAGAGATATCTACTCCCCATCTGTTTTGCTCTCCCAGTCCAGGGGAAAATGTAATCTTACTCCATTATGTTTACATGTCAGCGGGGGTCAAAGCAGCGCTGGGTGAAACGCTGGGGAGAAAGACTGCGGTAGTGTGGCTGCAGTGCAGATATAAAGTCGTCTCTTCTTCTCTACGGCGCATCGTTCCAATTCTGCCGAGGTCGCCAGGAGGCCTCGCTCACTGTATATCTAATTCAGACTAAATGACAGCAGTCAGGGGAGGTTTGTCCTTCAGTGGCACTGCCATGGGTTTCTTGGAGTTGGGAGAATTCCCTTAAATTCACAGAAGAAAATATGAGCATTCAAGGACACTCAGCACACACAAAATATGTGTAGAATGGCTTTCCATCATTCTGTATTTGCAAGTGTCTGAATGTCTGCATCAACTATTTAAAACGTTAATCATGTCATGAGGTAATGGGCCAAACTAATTATTATCCACATTCAAAGAGGAAATAAAACATGGCTTCCCCATCCAGCAAACAGCAATAGCTTGAGGGTTCAGTGTGTCTGACACAAACTAGCCCATAAAACTTACTGTCAGATCACATCTGAAGTCTAAAGTGAGTCTATCTGTTCTGAATGTCCTCACAAAACAGTGGAGTGAACGAGCTTTCAGATGCTTTTAGAGGATTTAAGAAGAACTTCATGGCAAAAATATACAGAAGGCCTTAAGCTGGGATTCAATCTGAAGACATCCCTGTAATATAAGAGCTCAGAGGGCGGATTTAGCGAAGGCTAGTTGTGTGAGGCACCAGTGAGACAATGAAAATGAAGAACATGTACAAAACTTCATGTATTCTGTTTAGCATTGTTATTTTATGTCATGTTGTCTATAATTCAAAATTCCTGTAGAGGCAAAGCTATTCCACAAGAAAAAAAAAACAATAGTGATAGTCAAATGTTATAGAATTATTTAAAAAGATAACCCTGATACTGATACAAAATGTAACTGTGGCTTGAGAATCAATCTTGTGGAACGGGATAATCTCCAGACTAGAATTAGATGTGATTCTCCAAAGTTCAATTTCAAGTTTACTTAGGAAATGTCCACTAAATCCACACTGTACGTGTATATATATATATATATTATATATAAGATAAATCCAAGTGTCTCTTGCTGAGTGCAGTCTGGATGGAAATGTACAGTATGAGCTCATACGTACAGTGCGGAGTGACAGCTGCTTTGTCATTCGCTTTATGCTGACTATCAATCAAGCATCAAACACCATGTGCTGGGAGCGGAGTATCCCCAACTGTCATTCAGTGGCAGCCACACGCTCTGCAGGAAGAAGCGAACTGTACCGCAACACCGAAAAACAACAAAGTTGAGCATCCCAAAGAGAAGGGTCGCATATCTAAGAGTGAAGTCCCTTTAAAACACAACCTTCATTGCGTAACTGTGCTGATAGTTTTCTATGTTGGTCTCATGTCTGAATAAATGCTTGACGTAAATGCCAAAAGGGACCATTTAAACTGAATGCTGTGACATCAACAGGCTGCAGCGGCACATGTAATGTAGATCAAATCTACATCTTATCCTGCCAGCATCCTCTTTGATTTCAGCACGATCTCTTTTGCACAAAGAAAACAAAATCAGTTTAATGAAACAATTAAACTTTTTTTCCCTCCCTCACGGTGCAGAACTATCTATCTAACAAATGATGTGCTGCCATGTTTGAAAGAAGATTAAGCTATATGGGACACTTCTGTTTGAATGACAAAAGGACGTCACTTCAACGTGATAGTGAACATTTAGATAGTAAACTGACAGAACACAGGACGTTCAGGCAAACACGATCTGTTTGTAGTCTTTAAAAGATGTTTTTTAAATTAAGCATTTTCATCTGTAACCCATGTAATAAATCTCATCCACACTTTTATCTATGACCTCATTGCTCTGATACTCCTATCTGTATAGAAGACAGCTCAGAGCACTACTGAAACAAAGAGACTACATCTCACTGACACCATTAAATTGGATGAACTATATTTAAAGTTCACCCTCCCTCTGACAGATTTATGGTTGCAACTAAATATTATGTCATCACCACTGAATAACTGATGAACTGTTTAATCTATAGTAGTAATAAAATGTGTACAGTATGGTAAAATATGCAAAATGAGATCTTCAAATCACTTTTAGGTTGGTATAGAACCCAAGATATCCATTTTATATGGCATAAATAAGAATTTCACGAAATTTTGAGAAGATGAAAGGTTTTTTTTCCTAATGAATCATGAAAACAGTGACTATCAAAATGGATCACAACGCCCATGTCTTAATTACTAAAATGACTCCTTTCACCTGTCAGAGAGCTTCTTGGCGAAGCCAAAGTCGGTCAGGCGGATGTGTCCTTCGCTGTCCAGCAGGATGTTCTCAGGCTTCAGGTCACGGTACACGATTTCTTTGGAGTGTAGGTACTCGATGGCACATACGATCTCAGAGGTATAAAAGAGCCCGGTGGCGTTGCTGAAGCGTCCACGGCTCCGTAGGTAGCTGAACAGCTCGCCGCCCGGCACGTAGTCCATCAGCATGTAGAGGAAGCGCTCGTCGTGGTGGGTCCAAAATCTGATAAATAAAAACACAGAGGGAAAAATATGAAGACGCTTCAATCTTAAGTCTTTTTAATGAATGCTGAGCACTAAGTAACTTCTTCTTCAGTCCACGGTTGTCCTTCCCGTGTCCACTGGAGGGTAAAAATGAGTTGAGGAAATCAGATAAAATGAGAGGCCGTATCAGTCTCAGACTCTTTATCCCCCAGTGCGGTTCAGAGCAGTGTGCAACAACTATTTCAGCAGGAAGGGCACTTGAGAGGAATAAAAACAAGAGAGCTCTGTCACTGATGAAGATGGAGGAGGCTCCAGTGTTTTCCATAAGTGCTGGCTGCTGGCCACGGGCACAGTTACTGACTGTTTCTTACACTGTTCTTTTATCGCCATATTTCCTTTTGCTGTTTTTCTGTTGTCTCAAGCTACAGTTACAGGTGTTGTATAGTTAAAGCTATGATCAAGTTTATTCCAAATACATGTACATTTGGCATCATTTGTTTCCATTACATAGTTTGTTCACACCAGGTCACTATTACTAAATAACCGAGGTTAAGGGACCCTTAGATAAAACACACATTTGTGTTATATATGGGTATCAGTCTCCAGCTACAGAAAGGGAGTGAACACCCCTCCAGAAGGAAAATGATATCAAACAGCATGACAGCCCCTGCATTGTAAACTAAATACAGATAACTGGAAACTTTTAAAAAGTATCCCATAATTTAATATTTTGAGGGCCACTCTATGTGGCATCGTCATGAATGCGTAAATACACATTGCACCGTAGCCATTATGAACAAAAGTGGCAATTACAGGATAGCAGCACACAGTTTTCTTTCATCGCACAGCATTCTTGTGTCGGCTACTTTGAGTTGTTCATTATTAGATTACCTGACTGAGCTCAAACATTGTGTCATGTAGTGGGAGTGTTAACAGCAGCAAACAGATGCAGACATGTCAGTTAGCACATAAAGTCTGCTAATATTAGTTAACGTAATCCACCATAAGAAAATAATGGTTATGCCCAGAGAGGCACTGAGGGTTTATGAGTTTAAACATATACTAGGAAATAAAGATGTGAAAATAACAGTAAAGAAACATGCAGTATCTACATCCACTGCAGCATGACCGCCAACACAACCAAGACTTATCAATGAATCCAGAATCTGGAGTTTCCTGTAGCTGTGAATAAGAACAGCAACATGAGAGAGAGAAGAAAACTACAACATAACCGAACTTGTAAATCGAGGACAGTTTTGTTTGCTTCAGTTAATTCCATGGTTTCATTTAGTATAATATGTCAGCCTCCACTGGAGCCTAACATTACACTGTGTATGAGTTTCTCAGTCTCGATGCCCTCTATGTGCAGGAGTCCTTACCTAACACCAGGGAGTATAACCATACATCATATCATACTGCGTTGTTTAATACTAGGCTGAGGTTAATTGAACAGCTCACCACACACTTTCAAACATCCATTCTTTCCTTTCTTTTTTACACTGCAATGACCTGGTTACATTTTGTTTTCTAAATACTGTTGAGAAACACTATAATTTGATTTAACAACCACTGTGTTCTTAGAAGTAGAGGAGAAATGTAGGCTATATCCTCACGCTGTTACATTTTGCCGTCTTGAAAATAGATTTTGACGGTGAAATTATAGCAAAGCATAAATGGGAAAGGCTTTTTGGAAACTGTTATTCTTACTAGGAAAGAGGGGGAAAATTTGCTCAGGGATAAAAGTGATTCCCACTTAAGTAAAGAATATGCTTGGGCAATACAGATTGCACTATTTTATTACACTAAATCAAGTCCAGTGGGACTGATCTGTGCCATCCTGGTGTTTGAGGGGATGTGGAGAGAAATGTGCTGATTTCACTCAAAGCTTCTGCTCCTCAAGCCTTTAAATTATACTGGATTTGCATCAGCAGGGAAATGTATTATGGAAATTCCTATCAGAATATTAGAATATCAGAATGATTCATTTTATTACGTATATCTACTGAGACAGTGGACAAAAAGTAGGATCTAATTAGGAAACAAAATACACAAAACCCATGCTTTAAAGGAATAGTACAACATTTTTTAATGCTTACTCACATCTTTACCGGAGTAAGATGAGAGTCTATATGTTAAAGGTATAAAAATAATGGTTTGTTGGTTGCATTTTTAGGTATGGAGCTGGTGTCCAGAATCAGTTTGCCTCACGCACAAATGTTATTGATAAGGCTGAAAATAATATTTCAAAACAAAAAAACAACAAAAGGATCGAGTGCAACTCTCCAGCCTTACTGTGTTGTGATGGGGTCTGTGCTGCAAGACGCAGATCCACCGCAGTGTTTTTGAATTTACCTGCCAGCTCTGACTCCAGACTGGCTTTTGAGTTTTATTTATCTGTTATTTGGTTTGTTTGCAGTTATGCACACAGATGTATTCTTCTCTCTCGTCGTTAACGCCCACGAGGACTGCATCGCTTTAAACTGGAAGTGCACTGTTTGTCAGACTGTTCTCATTTCAGCGGGCTTCAGAGTTCCCTTTACAGTGAATGAAAAAAAATCAATTCACAGATTATTACTGAGTCACATCATTCAGTAACTGCAACTAAATTAAACTGTATGTTAGTGGGTGTGTTAGTGGGTGACACTGGGGAGCAGACTTACAGTCGGATGAGAAACGGGTGGTTGACCTCTGTCAGCACCTCCTTCTCATTGTGGACGTGCTGCTCTTGCTTTAGTCGGATCACGTCCGGGATCTTCATCTGCTTAAGGGCGTAGAAGGTCCTGCTCTTCTTGTCCTTGACGAGGAAGACTCGGCCAAACGTCCCCGTGCCTGAAGCGGGGGAGACAGGGGGAAGGAGAGCGTGATGAACGACCACCATCTAACATTCTGTATTGATTATGTTTGGGTGCTGCGTCGCGCCACACCGATGTTCAAACCTGCCATTCATTGGTAATGTATGCAAAAAAAAAAAATACTCTGTGATGTCGAGCACAAAAGTAGAGATGGTCCGATTCATCACGCAATCAGCCAATATTCCATGCAAATGACTCCATCAAAGGTCTTGAAATTCATTCTTCTGAAAAACCGCTGGAACTGATGCATGTAAAAAATTCAAACATAACCACAGAGTAAGTGTTTCAGCTCTGCGTACTCAAAGGTTTTTGCCTGCCTGATAGTGTCAATGTCAAACTTGTATCTCTGCTAGTGCTTATCAAGTGTTGAGTATCTATGGAGACTTCAACAGAATAAACTGTTTGTAATCATCTGTAACAATGAATTAATCAGTGCTGTCATTTTTCCAGCAAAGTGCAAAATTGCTCTTTTCTGTCCATATAAGGTGGTAAATCTTCAAGTTTTAGACTCTTTGGTCAGATAAAAAAGCCAATTGAACTCTAACTTTGGGCCTGAGAGGTGAGGATGGGAATTTTGTCATAACTGTTAAATATATTTTTTAAAAAATCCCAATGCTTTTGGTAGATTCAGACACCTAAATAAAAGAAATCAATTTATTTAGTACGAAAATGCGTGCATATACATCAGAGAGAGGTGTGAAAGTAAGCATTACAGGAATAGTAGGTAGTGAAATTGTATGTTGTATATCTGCACTAGACTCTAAAACAAAACTATAATCATGTGATCTTTGAAATTGGTTCATGATCTCTTGGAGAGACACATCAGTCGTAAATCAATGCGGCAGCACAGGGTGTGTTTATTTTGGTGGAGAACTTGTCTTTTGTATGAGGGGAGAGAAAGGATAACCACTAAAACTAGATGGTGGCACAGTGGTTCTTTTAGTCCAAATGAGGGGACAGACTAACAACTGGTGACAGCAGACTATGTTCAGGTTCTGTGATGATTCTGGTTCTGAGCACAGAGCAAACTGCAGACTGAGTCACGGCATTTCTTCCCTGAAGACAAACGAGAAACCTGCAGCCGGAAAACAGGGTGTGATACCTGGCAGTGACCTTTCAACAAGTTCCAAAAGTTGTTCAGTCATGTTTTTAATCGACTGAGGAGCATCTCAAAAAGCAGTTTGTTGCAGATCTCAACAAGGTCATTCATACTTTTATAAAATCTTTGTTAGATTGTTGGAATTCATTATATTCAAGGTTAAGCCATTCACTGAAAAATGCTCAAGAAATGAGTGAGTGTGTGTGTGTGTGTTAACAGAGGAAAGAATGGTGCATGTCACATTAATAGAACTCAGAAAACAATTTTAGGTTGAAAATTCATTGACTGACAGTGAAAACAGGTGAAAAAACAGGTGAAGACTAAAGACTAAAAAGATTTTATAACAGAGAGATTTCTCTTCACTGAAGAACGTGGCGATGGTCATGTTTTGGATAGAGAACAATGTGCAGCATACTCTGGTTAATTGCAGTGAAGTATCAGTATGAAATAGCATGAAATAAAAATTTTAGATGAAAGTGTACTGAAGTAAATGTACTGATTACTTTCCACTACTGGGCATGCATCATGAGCCACCAGCTGTAATGCCTTGAGAAGTGAAGCGTTGGGGTGCCATAGGGAATTTAACAAGGGAACAGTACTTATTGTGCTCGGTGCGTCCACCGGAGCCGAGGCTGCTGTCACTGAGCCAAACAAAGCTCACTGCAACACCCAGCTGATTTGGGCAAGGAGAGGTTAACGTCGCTTAAGCGAACATTTCAAGTGTCACTGACCAAAAAAACTAAAGGGCTCTTCAGTTTGCAATCTTCATTGACTGTAGCATAGAAAGAGTGAGATGACCAAATCTTTACATGAAGAGCTGTTCAAGAGACAGAACCCCTTGAAAGAAGTCGGATCGCTCCGTTTCTCCTACCTCTCCTGAAGCACTGTGCTGATCAGCTGTCTCTCAAATGTTTTTAACACCTCATTGGACTCGTGTCATGTCCCAGTCAGCTTCGAAACCTGCACCACTGTCACCATCCCCCCAAAAAACAGGAATGGCAGGACTTTATGACTACAGACCTGCTGCCTCTATTCTTATCTCTGCACACAAATGAGCACAAAAGTTTGGAATCAGCTGTTAAGTTGATGTGTGTGCTCGCAACAATAAGGATTTGGACACCAAATGTCAGATTTAGATTTCAAATAGCTTTGGCTCCAAAAGAAGCAATATTAATTTAGTCGATGTCACGGCAGGGGAGGCTACTGTTGGAGCCATTTTACTCACAAAGGCCTTTGATTTTGAATTTCTTTTCCAGTTCAGAAAAGGCGTATATTATCCCCAATCGATCGTTTGCAACCCATTTTTTTGCCACTGAGTGGGCCGCAGAACTTTAAACTATGATTCTAAAGCATGGTAACTACAGCTTGTTTGAGGGAAAAGTGTATACTTGCTGATATTCTTTAAATAATCATAATGATCTCTAATAATAATGTATATGTGGGATGGGACAGACAACAGACAGTTGACAGTCCTGCAGGAACAGGCATAATCAGGATAGAAAAACCTGTCCTCCTGTAGCCTCACACTGCCCTCAGTTGTTGTTTTCCTCTTAAAGAACAGGGAGAAGCATTTGGCATTTCAGTCCAGCGGTGGTGATGAGCAGTGAGGGAGACAATAAATGGCTGATGACAATATGTGATATAACAGCCACTCTGAGTCAGACACAGCGCTGCTGCAACTTCCTAATGAAATGCTGGCAGTCTCATTACTCTGCTTTACCAACAATGAACCATTGTCTCGGGCTTATTGGTGTTTCCATAGCAACAAAGAAGCAGCAGTACACCGGCTGTCAGATGAACATCTTAATTCTCCGTGATGTTAAACTTTCCAAGCTATAAAAAAATAGATTTTCAGTAGAAGTATGTGTTGGAATGTCGTGTTGCTAGTGAACAGGACTCCGGGGTTTCTCAACTTAAATTTCAGGCTCTTTCGCATCTCACAGAGCCTGCGAGGGTTGGATTATGTACAGCTTCAGAACAATAGGTGTGAAATGAAATTAACAGTGAGACCTGCGAGAAATAAGTCTGAACTCATTTATCACACCAATAAACTATTACGGCCCGACCGCTACATCAGCTGAGATCGTCGGCCAAGTTTATCGCAGAACACTGTGAGCCGTTACATGAAAACAAACCGCAGCGCAGTAACACCAAAGATATGCTTAATGTTGCTCACAAACAGTGACTAAGTTTCCATCTAAATGTGTACAATCTTAACCAAATGTTAAGAACATTCAGTGTTCTCATCCAATGTGAGGATGAAGTCATTAAATGAGAGGGACTCAAACTGTGAAAAACAATGTGGAATGCAAAATGGCAATTTGTCATTTATGTTTCATGTGAGGAAGGGTTGCAGCCCCCTTCATCGCTCCACATGGGTCTGATGCAACTCTGAAATCACATGAAGTGTTTCTGTCTCTCCTCTGAGTGTCCACAATCAAAGGTTTAGTGAAAAGCCTGCTGACATACACTCCTCCTGACTGCATCCTGCTACCTCACAATAACTCAGAGTGTAGCATTACAATGTGGGACACACAGTTGACAGTTTAAAATGGGATCAAAATCAATGTTCTTTACATTAACTCCACATTTGGAGCTCCTCAACAAGAAAACATGAGGGAGCCACTGCGACTGATGAGAAGACAGGAGGGGTCTGGTATCCTGCTCCACTTGCTTTCCTGCTTAACAACGCATAACAATGCGCTGAAGTGGCGTAACATTTCACCTTGTTGAACGGTCCCCGTCAATGCACAAGGCCTGCATTGTGCGAGCGCTGCCATCCACATATGAAGAGGAGGAAGAAAAAAGATAAGCTCTCTGCACACTCACCGACGTTATAAATCATACGACCGCTTCTTTGGTATTTCCTGAGTACAGGTTGTCAGAAAGCAAGCCGGGACAAAGGCGACTGACAGTGAGAATCAACCCAACAAACAAAGCCCAGTTGGTTTCAAAGAGTGATGCTTTGTAACTGATATTTACCTCTCTGCAAACTGGGTCATTCCTGACTCCTCTCCCACCTGTTCTGTTTCTGGGGCTTAGGAAGACATAGCACACAACTCTTGCCTGTTGTGCTGTAACTTGTGTGAGAAACAGATTCACAAGCCAGATCAACAAATCCCTAAAATCTCATGTTGAGTGTGGGGATGTGACGGTCTTCAAGTGATATTCTGTGTCATGTCTGCTACCGCAGCATGTGACGGCGACAAATAAATCTAATGGCGCAAGAGAGTTGCCTCATGATTTCAATGAAAATTAAACAACAGCAGGCAGATAAAGAGCTTTAGCTGATTTGTTATAGGCAGCAAATCCCTCTCATCAGACAAAATGGCTTGGCAAATTGGATGTTTATGCAAGGCTCCTAAGCTTGGAGCTTGCTCCCAACAGCACAGAAAGGATGCCTATCCTGCCGCACACCTCCCTGACAGACTCTAAGCTCAGGCTTTGCAGCCTGCATGTAGCCTAATGCATATTACTCAACTAGATGTCTTCCATGAAGTATGTAGCATGACATCATAAATCACTATGTATGTTAAACCTGTCTGCTTTTCATATTTATGAAAGGGATGTCATCACTCTGTGGTGTTTATCTTTCCGTTCCATCAGCATCTGACCGGTCTGTGAACTAGAATACACGATATTGTTGTTAAAGTCGAAAAATCAAAACTGGAAAGATGGGTACTGTTCTTTTCAAGTGAAGACAAGCAGGAAGAGCTACAGCCATGTATCAATACCAAAATCTAATCTCAGTTGAGCGATCACTGCTTTTCATTCCACAGCAGAAATTCAAATCTAAAGCTTAACGTTCAGTTATTGGACATAAGCCATGTAATAGTTTGGCACTCTCTACTGATACCTTAGTGAGGCTCTCATTTAGTTTTCAGACTGGCAATAAGGCCTCAGGAGCCAGACACTGGGACACAGCAATACCCCCAAAACAGGCTGACATAGATGGACAGAGAAGTCATCAAGTCATTGTCCTCGGACTTCAACAGACAGCTGCAGCACTACAAACATCCAAATGCAGCTATCAGGCATCATAATCAGTCCAAGGTCCCTATGATCTTTGCTTTATGCCTTCCCCTCACTATTCTACCCCATTTTTCCTGACTAAACCACTTATTTTTAGATCAGTCCTGCTGGAACATGACTAAAACTAGATGTGACTATTCACAAGTAGACAGCTTTTAGACTATATTTAATGTCCTTCAGTCAGACCAAAGAGCAAAACCAACAATGCTGTCCAGAAAGACCAATGATGCAGTAACTACAAGATAATGTGAGCTGGTACACTGAAACAATTATTCAATTAATCTAGGAAATCTGTCAGAAATGTATCACTTTCTGAACTCTGCTTCCCTTTCCAATACAACACATTTTTTCGTACACGTTGACACGTGGTTTAATTAACCAGAATAACCAACAATTCAAGAGAAAAGGTTCACCCATATTGGACACCCACCTCACCTAAAGACATAAGAAAATAATTACTTTATAAGAACTCAGTGTAGCCCTGTGTGTGTGTGTGTGTGTGTGTGTGTGTGTGTGTTTTCATGGCACAGATGATTCTTCTTTCTGTTCCTCCCTGAGCACATTGTGTAATCCCATGATATAGGCATGACTCAAACTTTGGACAAGTAAAGTAGTCATGACTAACTCCCTGAAGGGCAGGTTGTTGCCTGAACAGGGACTAACGTTAGCACGTCAGCTTCCCTGAATGCTGCCTCACTGACTGGCCTAGTGTACACACATCTGACTTATAGAGGCTCTTAAACACACTCTGTATTACGGTGAAAACAAAACAAAAATAGAGAGTAAACTATAGTTTTCCTGATGGATCATTTTGTGGTTTGGATTCAGCAAATGTTATACTCTTTTAAGGTTTGAACTCTGTCCGGTACGCCGCTCCCACAGGAGGAAGAAACATTCACTGCTTGGATTAGAAATGACAGTAGCTACTCTGAGTGTGTGTCCCTTTTTGATCTGCAGTATCTGGATCAATGCGGTGGACCTCTCT
>JBAJHX010000011.1:773841-794723 GCA_037176925.1 Amniataba percoides | reverse complement strand
TTGAATGTTTGCCGTTATTCTTCTGTCACAGAGGCTTATTAATGTTACACAGACGCATGTTTCCAGCAAATGAGAGCTCATTTTTCCTCAAGAAGATGCACATGGAAGTGTATCTCACTATAATCTATAGCTTTATCAATTCACAGATTTTAAATAAACCACACCTGCCTCCCTGAAAATGACTTTTTGATGAATTCTCAGTCGCTTTGTTTGCTGCTTTGTTTGCACACGCAAAAAAAAAGTAATAAAGTACATTCTAATTGAACTTTTTGTTGATGCATCCAGTATGAACACTTTGTCAAATGAGTCAGTGGAGAACTTATTTTTATATTTTTCTATATATATTTTTTTATTGTCAAAAAAAACACAATCAGTTTGTGTTGTGTTTCCCTCAGACCATGTTACAGCAAATTACCTGTGTAAAAACATTTCCAGGAGACATGTTAAGCGTCTCCACCATTACTTCTCTCCTCCTGAGCAGCATGTTAGAGATAATAGTGCTCATGAGTGAACGAACAATTCTTCAGATATGATATTTCAGCTTGTTTAATTCAAACGGTTACGCACTGGTATAGTACATCAGGAAATAGCCATATGCTCGCACTCTAAAGTCCAGCGTGACAAAAGTCCTCGCCTTCTCCCGCCTACTTGCCCGCTACCGAGGTGCCAATCATATAAATGGGAACGCCACAGCCTTAAACAGTGTTAGGAACTCGCTCGACACTGTACGACAAAGTTTGGCTTTAATTAGCGCAGGTGGTGATTGGCAGACGTGTTTTCTCCCGGGGGCTGTCTGCGCAGTAGCTCCCTGCTGAGACCGCTCAGTGCGACGAGCCCGTACGCTCGACTCGACCTGATGCGACTCAGCTGCTGCTCGTACCAGCCGTTTCCTGTATGCCAAAGACTACCGTGGACCTCAGAACTCTCTAGATTCCTTCGTGCACCACAGTCAGACAGCAGAGTCGCTGCTTGTTAGCCTGTTATACCTGTGGATGTTATTCTGCTGCATGCAGTCCTCTTTGGTTGGTTGACAGACAGCATTTTGTGCTGTTAATGTTTATGCATTTTGATGATTTTATCGTCTACGGGTCTTTTTTTTTCCAGTCATAAACATCATAGAACATATATACATATATATTATAAGTTGGTAACTGTTTAGTATTCTTTTTTTAAATGTAAAAGTCATACTGCATGGGCACAACGTCCACAAGAAGTCAGGTAAAACTCACAGCTTCATATGTGCTTTCACCTCGATACCTGCATATTAGATTGCGGTTCTATCCGTGCACTGTGCATGTGACTGTGATCAGGCGGGTCGGGTCATAAAAATTAACATTCTGATTAACAGTGGATTGGTTGCAGGTGGGTGAAAAAAAATACATAATTCATGATGAAAACATTAATGACGTCCACTGTAATGTGAACATATTTGAAGCTTCATTTGTTCATTTTCCACTTGAAAGAAGAAAGTATCGATAGATAAATCCTCAAAATCTATACAATTATACTGCCTGGTGTATGGGTAGTGTGTGGTGTATATTAATTTTATACATATCTGATTGGTATAATGAGATCATTGGACATACAGAACCAAAGTAACTATACAGAGACTGTCTATTCTGATGTATGTAGGGTCTCTTGTTTTCTAAGAATCAGAGGAAACGACTGGTTGAGCTGATCATTCTCAGTACAGACAGACTGAATCTATGACTCGTGTTCTCTTTCATGTTCCACATGAGCCCCGCGCAGGGAAGCACTTTTTAATTGATCTTATTTGCTTTTGAATTACACCCTTTAAATACTGATGTCGTTAGGAGCGAGACGATGATGTTAAAATATGCTGGAACTTGCATGAAGTGTTAGGTTAACATTTATAATTCATGCACTTCAGGGCTCTGTCTCTCTCATTCTCTCTCTTCCTCACACACACACACACACACACACACTGTGAGCCATATACACTCCAGTCATTACCACACTAATTGATTTTTTCGCTGCATTGGAGCTAATTTAATCCAGTATATATTTATTCCCCTTGTGATCTTATGAGAATCTTATTATGTCTCAGTTACGCACCATGCTGTTTGTGTCGTCATTTGGATTCTGCTGCCGACGCGTCTGCGTCTCAGCCTGTCTTCCCGATTTTCCTATTTTCATCTGATGACGCGTCTATAGGCCCATTGTTGCTTTTTTAATTTCACTTGCTCAGATGATCAATTGCATCTCTTCTCTTTGCCGTTTCCCCACCATCACATTTTATCAGCCGTGTTTTCTTTATTGTCACTCAGCTGCTGTTTTATCACTGCACAAATAAACCGAAACCTGTTTTGTTTGTGCAGCTAATACACTTTCCTGTCATCACATCTCAGGATAACTATAAATCCTCAGGCTTATTTTTCTTAGACATCATAACCCATTTGAGTCAGATGGAAACCCACCTGTCACACACAGAAAAATGACTGAATGTTCCGACAGAAGTCACGGATGGAATATATATTTATGTGTATATATAAATATATATAATGTAGATCCAGTGTTTTGGATGCTAATGCATACTAGGAAGGACAACAGTCAGGATATCTAACAGTGTCCAGTTCAGCAAATGCCCCAAAACAACATCTATTTAAACGGGGAAACATCAAATTTAAAAAGAGGAAACATTTGATCATTGTTTTCTCAAACCACGATCACGACATCTCTCTATACTAACCATGTTTATCATTGTAACCATGAAGATAAAAGTCCCTGTAACTTAACTAAGCCCTTATTTGAACCCAAATGCTTCTCCAAACCCAGCCAAGATAGTTTCTGTGCCTAAACTTAACCCGACCTTCACCACAAGAGGAACCACAGCATCGAATCTCCATCTTTTTTTCCCCCACACTGCCATGTATCGGTGCCCGAGTGCAGAGACAGAAGACGTCCTCCTGCTGGCATAAAGAAAATGAGATCAGACAACCCTTCAGCGTCCTTCTACAGGGAACGGACAAACAGCACATTTAGTCGTACACGTAATATCTCTGCCTCTTCGATTTTGGCCATCCTTTTTTTTTGTTTGTTTCTCTTTTACTTTGTGGAAGTGCCAGTCCCTCTAGTGCCTCTCTCATCACGGTGTGAGAGGCAGTCTTCAATGCTTCAAATCTACTTCACAGAGCATACACCTCTATACAGCTTGACCAGGTTTGTTTTTGAGTGTAGAAAGGGCTTACCGCTGCACCTTGTGTCAGACGGGAGCATAAATAACCCATTAAAACTGCGGATCACATCGACTGTCAAGTGCCGGTGGGTGTTTTCTGTTGTCTGGTCTCTGGGGGCAGCAACAAATCCATTACGTGTATAACAGTGCCCCAAAACGGTGGATGAGAAAGTGTCAAATGGGACCGCGAGGTTACAAGTGCAGTTCCAAATTAATTAAATACCCCTTTTAAACGTCCCATTAATCAATACGGGTTCATCAGAGCTGGATCCAGTGACTGCGTGTGGTGTGAAGGAGCCTTCGTGGTGATGAACCTATTTACACCCATCACCCAGTTATTCATCCGCCCTCAGTTCTGGCTTCTTTTAACTGTTCTGGTTTCAAGAAAAAAACCTACAGAGAGAACATGAGAGCGGATGATGAATGCAAATGTTTCTGTTTCTGCTGAGTATAGAAACAGGCTGCTTTTCTCAGACGTTAGCAATATCAACTTATAATGCAATAATATATTTTGGGTCTGTTTTTTTTTTTTTTTCTTCTCCAATTTTGGAGATCTCCTGCATAAAAGAAGTGCTGAGGTCTTCTGTTCTATTATTCCAGTACAATGCAGGTGGATGGGGTTCGGTCTGTGCTGCTAAAAACTTACAGGATATATTGAAAATGCCATTTATAAGCTCAGCAGAATGAACGTGTGCGATACAGATACGTGAGAACTCGTCTCCTGATCCCTATTTCCTGAAGATTTACTTGATGTTAAGTGTATGTAAAGAAATAAATGAACCTTGAAATGAATGAAAGTGTGTCCGTGCTGTCTGAGAGGAGGATTACATTACATTATATAGCATAAAAGAAAGCATAACTGTAGCAAAATACACAAGAGAAGAGCAAACATGCACTGGAATCACGAAAGATTTCCAAGAAATTCCATCATCCAATATTGGCGATAGGTTGTACAACAGAAAAACAACTACCTATCTAATATCAAAAGCAATATACCGAGATTTTCTAAAGGCTTTGAAACAGACAGGGATCTGTAAGTACTCGTCTGTATTAACTGTATTGTTATATAGATAAATCCGCCTCCACATCCTCTGATGTGTGCATGCTGACCCGGATATTTCTCAGAACTCTTCAACTGATCCCAGATGAGATGAAGAAACCTACTTTGCATTTCTAATTCCTGTCTGACAATAAATGTCTATTTCTGACATTTGTAAAAACAGATGATCTTGACTTTAACAATGGGATGGACCTGTCTTAATTTAGGACTACCAAAACTTGAGACAGGCTTTTGAAAACGTTCATTTTGTTCTCAATATATGAATGTACTGTCCAAAGTCAGTGCATTCACTGAAATGTAAAAACCCCAGAAAAATGACTGTAATCAAATATAAACTCTACCTTATTATGTAATTATGTTTTTTTTCTTCCAAACATCCACTAAAAATGAAATGCAGTAATATCAGTCATGAGACAAGTGTTAAACAAAAGGCAAAGCTTCATTTTGTAACAGATGAAGCGTTTTCACAGAGAACAGTTGGTGCTCTTACTGCGGAGGTTCTCTCTGTGGAACCTGCTCACAGTGAGATCCTCGGATCGTGTCAGGATGACGCATTAGTGCGCCAGCAGAATTAGACTCCACGCAAGAAGCCGTGAATGTATAATTATTAGTTTTAGTGGCTAAACGGCCATTTTTAGAGGCTTCGCGCCGCGCGCAAACATGCAAAACACTTCACGCCTCACTCGCAGAGTGTCATTTATTACAGCCTGCTGAAGCAACACTTCAAAGGTGTTCAAAGTAACCTGAGAGGAATAAATAACAAGTAAGCACTTGTTTAAAGTGCTGGTTTTATGTGGAAATTGTTGACAGACCAAAAAGAGCAGTTAATTTTATTGTAGTGTAAAGCTGAATCATTTTTGATAAATGTTTTTGTAACAGGAGTAAACTTCCACTTCCCTCTGCCCGTTAAAGCCTCACATTTTCATCCCATGGCTGGTTATTCACTTACAGCACAGAGGAATCAAAGCTGGAGAGTGACGTTTCAGTCCGGAGCGGAGGATTGTAACTGGGGGATCAGATACTAACACTATGAATAAAACGTATCATTTATGCCATTCAGGTACAGTGTATGTCTTTGTACATCGGGATTAAAAGGCACTTCCAGCCACTGCAGAGGAAAGTTTCCAGTCTCAGTCAACTTCAATAATAAACACAGTGGATTTGTCTCTCTCATGTCATTTTAGTCAGAGTGAATCAGTTCACTTCAGTGTTCAAGAAAGCTTCAAAGCCTCAAAATATAATTTGCCCATATGTTTGTATGGCACATAATAGTACATTAGGACTCAACACTTTATGTTTGTGTTACCTTAAATGTAAATGGCCACTCATAGCACCCAAATCATGACTATATTAAGTGTGTAAAACTATTGTCATCAAATATTCAATATGTTTCAATAACGCGAAGCTCCTTTTGTCTGCAAAAATGCAATCTATCTGTCTACAGAGGCAAGAGTACTTTCTCATTGTGTATGATAAAAGTGGTGCAGGGGTGAAGATTCACTCAATAAATAAAAACCAAAACTGCAGCAAGAGAAGAAAGGGAAAAAAAGTCTATTTAAATATTTAGACTATGAACAGCAAACCTTCTGAACTGAATATATGGATTTATCTAAATATATGACATGAAAAAGCTTTGTCCTCTCCATACCAAATACACAAACCCAACTTTAACCTATAAATTATTTTCTAATAATAATAATAAACATTATTATTCCCTTAGCTTCTCAGCAAAATCTGGCAGCAGGCATTACGAATAACTAATAAGTATAACTTATAAAAATACTGGGTTGTTGGGTTAATTTGCTTATGTGGGTCATGTAGAAGCATCTGTATTAAACTGAAACGGTTTCATAAGCAGTTAAAAACTGTATTTTGAAGAGAATTTATAAGGGGAAGAGATTTTGGAAAAGTTCACTGATGATTGGCAGAAACTGGTGTTAAGGAACTTTGCTGACCTGCAGTTAGATGCACTTAAATGTGTGCGGCTTGACTGATAAACTGATGTGTTTATCATTTTGTGGGTGTGTAGATGCTGTCAAACTGTTCATTTAATGGACAGGAGAGTCTTAAGTCTCCAACAGTCTGTTCTGTTCAGTTTGAATACCTGAGCGAGGCAAATGGATTCAACCATAAGATGCATGGACAAGTGACGGAACCGGGAGGCACAAGAGACCAGGATGTCTCTCATGGAAAGGGACAACAGAGCACATGATGACAGGCCATCCCCACCATCCATCCATTCATCCATCCATTTTCTGAGGCTTATTCTTGTTTCTCAGTGGCAGCAAACCAGGAGAAGCAGCCAGCGGTCTTTCTCCTCCTCCCTGGTTTCATCCTCCACATCCCTTTAATGAATGCCAAACACTTCTAAGAGCAGATGGGAGATATTTCTCTCCAGTGTGTTCTGGGTATTTCCTGGAGTTTACTCCTGCTTGGTCACGTCTGGAATAAGGGGACGGCTGATTATCCATCGGGTTTAGCTGGCTAATTGCTAAAGGCCAAATGGAGACGAGCTGAATGTATACATTTGTCATTTTAGGGCAATTGCTGCAACCCGCTGCCATTATCTGTCTTGATAATGTCTGACCCCAGAACAGGAGCCAACGTTTACTAGCCGCTCCGATCATCCTTGGCATGAACGCACTCTCCTGCAGAAGTTCAGCATTTATGGCAGAATTATTACATCTAGAGCGGAGGTCAAATCTGAAAATTACTGGGAGGATGGATTCATGTTGGGTTGAATTATGTCATCAAGTCCATTAACAGACAATTATATTGTGCAGGGCAAGTCTCATATTACAGCTTCTTAGCTGCTGCAGTTATTAAAAACAATGTAAATAGGGGCTTTATATATGAATAATATTTAAGACTTTTCTTTCATTAAATATCAGAGCACAGGATACTCTAATTTGATAATTATGACACTTAAACACAGCTTGTATAAAGTTTAAGTTTTAACTTTGTCTATCAATCTAATCAATATAAATATTAAACAACAGAAACAAAAAATTTAATTCACTTTGGAGTATCAACCTTAACTGAAGAAAAAAGACTCATTCAGCCGATTAATCAGTTAGCCTTGATCCAAAGAAGTTCTTGACACTTTATGCACTCAGAACCACATTTCATTACAACCTCTCTGGACCTAAATTGACCTAACACATGTACCGCCTCTGACCAGGCAGATAACCAATCATAGTTTAAGATAATAACACAGCCCTTCTCCCTAAACTTAAATCTAATCATCCCAGTTATTGTTTTTTTTTTTCACTTTCCTTTCTAAAGAATGATTGGAGTTTCTGACATGTTTAATGTTTCTACTGTTGAAAGTTGCTGGTGTACATGCTGGTGGAGAGCACTATCTAACAAGTCACTGCAAAATCTCCCATAGCTGTTCAGGTGGGTTGAGATGTGACAAATGTGAAGACAATAACTTATGTTTCACATCATCTTCATCCTCATCAAACCATTCAGTGGCCCCGCCCCCTATGGACGGGACATTGTCGTCCTGTAAGAGACCACTCTCATCAGCATAGAAATGTTTCATCAGAGGATAATGGTGGATCGGTTTGTAGTGACCCTTCTCTTTAAAGGGACAGGACATGATAGCAAAATGCCCCTCACAGCATAAGAGAAGCACCAGACCCCTTCACTGAGGGGGTCAAGGATTCAGCTTTTTCCTTTAATTAGTCTCCAGCTATGATGAATTTCTGATTGATAAATTTCTCAATAAATGCATATCCATTTTTCTCCATTTCTTTAGTTGCTGATCAAGAGCAGACATCCGACTGTTAGCATTTATCCGCTATTGCATGTATGTAATTGGTTCCTTTAAGTTCAGCGTCTTTTGTGCTTAAATGAGAATCAGCAAATTACGACGCTTTGCTGTCTCATTGTTCATCAAGCACGCCATGTAATGACGTACAGCTGATTCTGTATTTCAGACAGTTCTTTTGTTCTTTGAGTTCAGAGAGCGGTGAACCTTTGACGATGCGGTTTTCAGTTATCAGTTTAGTCCTGTCATAAATTTGGCGGCTTGTCCTCCCAGCTTCCATTAGGAGCCTCTGTGAGGTCTGATGGGGGTCGTGTTTTATAACCCAGAGTCATGCTTCACGCTGGGTTTTAACAGAGCCTCAGAAGCCCTCTGAAGAGCAACTTCAGACGAGATTCATTCTTTATCAATAAAAGATGTAAAATTGTTCTGATGTCAGTTCACCACTCTCCATGTAGATCCAATGTTTGACACTGTGTTCAACTCCTTTATTTTATGGTTTAAAATATGGTAGATATAAAAAAAAAATCCAATCAGGTGTTTCTTTAGTGTGTTTTTTTTGTATGTGAGGCCACTGTAACATCAGTATTGACAAAAAGAAGAAAAAAAAAACAGAAAATCATCTGAGATGTGACTTGGAGGGGATTTCTCTTTTTTTCTATGTAGCACACAGTGAACAATGTGGCAGCCACGTTGTGTGCCCGAGTCTGGACTTTCACACTGGCAGAGAGACACATCAGTTATTGATTGCAGCCATTACCAACCTTAAATGGGTTATTTCTGAAATCAACATGGGATAAACAGGCACCAGAAGGGCCCCCGAAGAGCGTCTGTCTTTGTTTTCGGAGGCTCCAGCTCTGCAGATGGAGCCTCGGGGTGCAGCCAACACCTGTCTGCTGATAGATCGGTACCTTTAAACAACAATCTGCTTTAAATAACTAGATTGTGATGCTGCTCACTCAAGGTGTTTCTAAACTGCCTTTAATGACACCCACATGTCATTTCAATGTCATTTTCTAATTTCAAACATTAACGCTTGTATTTTAGCGAGTGTAGCAAATCTTAACATCATCAGTAAGTGGAGGTTGTTTATTTGATAAAAAGTGGTCATATGTGATATTTGAATGCAGGTCTTTGTTATAAAACTCCATTCTGTGCACTTTCCTAAAAAGTTCCTGCTGTAACGTTGCACTTCGCTCACTTGATAAAACGTCGCCACAAAATGTAGTATAGCCAGCAGTTAGGTTTTCTAACAAGCTTTCACAAACTCTCACTTTCTTCAGGTTCTGCCAAAATGCAATAGACCACGCAGCAACACTGCGGCTGCACACAGACTGACGCTGTGCCGCTTTCGCTACGTGACCATATTAGACAAAAGGTGTTTAGATATCCAGTAATTAAAGCCTAAGTGTGTACTCTGAGAGAGGTTTAAAAGTAGTTTGGGAACATTTTTCCACATTTCTGATGCATAGATGATGTTATGAAACAGCATCAACTCAGTGTACTTGACCATGGTCTGACTAATGTTTCATTTAAGTTGCTGCTGCTCGAATGTGTTGGCAGTGTGAAGTGACACAGAGGATGTAACATCATACGCGCTAATCTGCTTCATGTTGCTTTAGAAAAGGAAGTCGATTGAATAAAATGCAAATCGGTGTGAGATTTTACACTTGACTTTTGTGAGACAGTGGGATGCATTATTATTAGCATTACAGGCTCATGAATATAACGTTTTTTTTACTGCATGACTTCAGATAAAGCTGGAAAAACATTTCTCAGCATGACCACACATGATGAACTGTCACTCAGTTTTCATTATCATATGATTATTAATAGTCCACCACTCTAACATACACATTTGTGCCCACAGAGATGTTCATCAGTGAATCATCAGACAGCAGGTGTATTCTGGATGGACGGCAACATAAAATCATATATATATCAAATAAAATCAGGAATAGAAGAACTATACAAGAGAGGTGAACTTAAACTTACAGGCAGTTGACACCGCCATCTGATGCTGTCTGTGGTAAAGTGACAAAGTGGTGTGACTAGTAGCAGAAAGTCAGCTGATTACAGAATAACTATGATTTAACTATAGCTCAAACACTGAAGACCAGAATTATAACTGTGCATTAATAATATCATACAGCGCAGTATAATGTAGTGTGACATATACAGTAAGAACACTAAGAACACGTAACATGATATTATAACGTAAATTATCATAGCAGTGATAAACTACACCAGCAAAGTGTTGCTGCCACCAGTTTTTGGTTCTTTAGCAAAACTTGTTCAAAACTTCGCTCTGACCTGGCCCTCGATTTTTCTTGGTTGAAATGGGCATTGTTTTGTCTGTTAAGAACTATTCTCAGGGCCATTTGATAGATTTTTTTTCTTATACATACCCTCCCAGGATAAGAGAAAACAATGAATAAGATAAAACAGACTATGGTGTACAGAAGTGATCTTGCTGACCTTAAATTTTTTGGGAGTAAGACTATACACTCAATAAAATACCTTGAAAATATTTCACATACTGGTTTAGCATACTAAGTGATGGCAGGTTTAATACATTATGGGCATGTGAAGATGTCTAATTACTGACAGAAGTCTTTGCAAATTTAACTCCAAAGCACAGATCTGCAATATCGTATGCAGGAGACTTAAGTGCTTAATTATCTACTGAAGCACAGGTGATGCAGCAGGGATCTGGGCTGGGGCTTCATTAGGCTTTGGGATAGGGTGCACTTTAAGCAAATAATGAGGATTTTTAAACGTTGCATTGGGACATTGCCCAGGTGTTGAGTATCTGTTTCCCATAATTTACCTATGTTGGGAAAGTATGTCTATTTTCAGATGTGACCGCAGCAGATTGGACCACACTAGCTGAGAGGCCTCCTGGGCCATGTGGTCCCATCTGCTCTGGAGCCAAGCATTTATCATGCGGCCAAGTACTACGGCTGCTTTTATAGCGCGTGTTAAAGAGCCTTGTATGACAGAGATGCGCATGGTGTTTTAAATGGAACGGTAAATGCATAACGCAGCCTGTGGTCACAGCAGTGTGTCAGGTATAAGAAAACATTAAAAAAGAAATAGAAATTTGTAGAAAATGCTCTAGAAATTTAGCATTGCACCAACATAAATTTGAGGGACTCACAAGAGAGATATAACAAGAATGGTCAAAACTGAAAAAGCACGGACAAGATGTTTTTCATTTTCATTCCAAGGGAAATCTCCAGAAAATCCTAAAATGCAGCTAGATATAATACTTCCAGTCCTCTCTACCTTATATGTGTGTTTTTCGCACTCTAAAAATCCAGTTTGTAATGTATGGAGCACTAAAAAATGTGTTATTAATGTTTATACAGTATTATATAGTGCAGAAGTGGCAGTACTGTTTGCTCCAACAGCAGCAACAGTGATTCATCTTAAGATATTAGAAAAGGCTTGTAATGGTGCAGATAGGTCTATAGCTCCTTCACAAGGCCCGTCAGATCCGATTTGATTTATTTTGACTGCTGATTCTGTCTTTCTCTGGTGGGTCTGCTACTAAGAGCACTCTGAACTGCATCGCAACAAGTGCAGTCATCCAAGTGTGTTCGCATTGCTCATGTCAAGTTTGGTAAAAAAAAAAAAAAAAGAACCATCATCAAACAAGCTTGTCAAGAATGACCAGACATTAGAGAAAGTGGGAAAGTGGAGTCAGGCCCAGAGAGAGAGTTAATACAGGAGAGGGAGACCACCTGTAACAAGCTACAGTAGCTCATCTGGTGCTAATCAGCTCCTGGCACAGGTGTTGGTGATGTTAGCCAGCTGGCTACTGCAGGAAAAAAAAAAGTCCCTGCAAAGAGTTGACATCAGCTTCACTCAAAACTGGTATGAGCAGGACTCTTCGCTCAGATATTATGTCACTAAAAATGCAAGTTTTTGTCACACTAAATTTCTATTTCTGCATCTGTGTGCCTTTTGTCTGTTCTGCCAGAGTGCTGAATATTTTTTCTAAACTTGACTGCAATTGTTCCTTTATGTGTAAAACTTTGTTTTTGTACACATAAAATAGTCCCACCAGTAAATAATTAAGCCCCGAACAAGCTCAACAAGTAAATAACTCCACGTGCCTTCATATAATTCATTACAGTGCCATTTGATTGGCTGCTGTGGATGTTGTTACCATGGTGATATAGTTCATTACCTCTCTAAGTGCTGTGAATTCTCTTAGCCCAGTATTACATTTCTGTTCCCAGATATCACCTACTTATTACTGCGCTATTATAGAAGAAATGCATGCTGCTGTGCTGCACTATGTTTCTTTATATTTCTCCTTTTCACTCCATTCCACCTTTAATCTTCCCCGTTACAATTTGATGAGGAGATTCAGCTCACAATTAAACTTTCCCTTTAACACTACAGGTGACCAACAACCTTCCAAAGCCACACTCTACTGTATCTATTGAGCGTGTTTGATCCACTGTTCATGCGGAGCGCCTGGGCGCTGGTGGTATTTTGGGTCTATTGTCAAATCATCCACAATAGATTCCCCTCTTTCAGTGCTTTTAGCCTGCTGCTTTTTTTTTTTCTTGTGAAGTGAGCGCCGTGTTTCCCTTCTCACACTCTCCTCAGCCCTTTCTCTCTGTAATGACCCAGCGTCCTGAAAGAAGAAAAGGCTGAATCCTCAGTGTCTGTAGCCCGAGGCTCTCTCTCTCTCTCTCTCTCTCTCTCTCTCTCTCTTGTTCTCACATCACTAAATGATTGATATTTTGGTCCTGAAAGGTAGAGGAGTCCCTTCAGCTCCGTCACACACTGCGTCCGGGGACTTACTGACCAACAATTAGCCTCATTGGAGGCCCATTAAAATCTGGAATTTGTAGAATTTGTATTTTGTAGTTTACACATCGCACCTTTTCATAATATCTGTCATTCACCAGACCTGTATTCCCACAAATCACTTTCACACCGGTCAGTTATCCACTTCTGGAATCCCAGTTCAGTGTTCAGTGCCAATGCAAGAAATAATGTGCAGTATATTAAAATCCAACCTGAACTGTAAATAAAATAAACACATTACAATTTATTCTGGAACATTTTGCCATGCAGCTCAGAAACAAACGGGCAGTTGTACATCCACTCACCAAGCCGATGTAAAAAAGAAATGCAGTTCTTTTAAGATGGAAAAGCTGTCGGAGTATGTGCGAACAGAAGAACAAGAGGTGAGATTGCTTTTTTTTTGACTGAGAAAGGGCTGCTTTGGAAAACATGCTGCGAAGCCCTGCTGCATCAGCGCTGTAGGTTCAACAAATCTACGATCACACGGCAAAGTATACGAGTGTACCACAGAGCCGGCGAAGCAAAAACGATGCCATTTGTGAGCTCAACCGATGAGATGTTGAAATGCACCCTGGCACACCCTGACAGCAGATGAGAGCACAGACATAACAGTGCACAAAATGCTGGTCCTATATATTAAATACAGCAAGGAAAATGACTAATCTGATTGACTACACTGTGCTTGAAGAATACTGCAAGAGACGAGCCAGTCACAACAGAGATCCAGTGGCAAATTACTGCTACAAAAAGCTGAGTGATTCAAAATTTAAGGTTGGAAGGACGCTGCCAAGAGCAAAGATTGAGAAGCTGCCCTCCCGATACTTAAAGAATGAGAAGGATGCCCAGTGGAGTGACTGTGTCAAAGAGGTAATGAGGAACTGATGGCAGAAATACTGGTGAGATCGACACACATTGCTACAGTGGCAAAGAAGTATGAGGCCATTCTCCACCACCTCTCATTCTACGGCACTTAGATGTGAGGAGCTAAAGGAGGGCTCACAGTTTGTGGATATTTGCGCTGCATCTCAAGCATCAGGTGCAGATCGCGAAAGTTTAAGGAATCATATCAAAACAGCATCCAGAAATCGTCTTTAAGTGGCATCAGCTGATGCGCTTAAAGTCAAAGCAAGAAGCAGACGGGGCCAACAAAGTGGACAAAGTCTACAACCACTGGAGAGGTGAGATGGATAGACGGAAAAAAATAAGGTGAAAGTGAAGTCTCTGATCAGATTTCTGCTTATTCTAATGTCATTTATTAAGATTTTTCATTAATGGATATTGATAATTAAATGTTGTTACTTGATTATGACAAGTAGCAATGCTAAATACATATATTTGGACTGTGGGAGAAAACCCATGAAATCACACTGGAAGCGTGCAAACTCCACACTGCAAAAACAAAAAAGCCAACTTTAATAAATCAGTCAGCTGCAAGTCTGCAACAATGTTTATTTTCACGTTTATCTTAACCTCGCAGTTCGAAATTAAGATTGCTGTGAGGACTGAAGGTATCTGTCAGGAACACCAAATCCAAAAGCCGCTAAAATCTGTACGTATTTCGAGTGTTTTAAGAGCTTCAGGTAACTGAAAAAGTATCTCTGCTCATGCGTCTTATATTTCTGCCTACACCTGTCTCCTCCAAGGTGGACGGACTAGCTTTCTCCGTAGAATCCTGGCCTGAACAGAACGCACCTCCTTCTGCATCGCCTCATGTCTTCCCACAGAACATTTGCTGGTGAATTATACAATGACAATTAAGGAAGGCCCGGGGGAAGCTTCGCTTTGTATGCATATTGCAGTGAACCCACGAGTGCGCCCTGCCATCGCCGGGGCGGTTGTGATGGAGAGGAGCTTTGAGAGAAACAACTGGCTCTTATTAACCTATTCTACATGAAAAATATCTTCATCTCCTGTGCGTCCTTTTAGTGGCAAAACCGTGAGAAGCTCCTCTTTTGAAGCCATTCTGATAAAAAACAAACGTCCTTGCAAGTCCATTTTATTCTTGAATTCACCAAAGAGTGCATCCGCAGCCTTGACAAATGCTTCTTTAACAACTTTTCCATCCTCGAAAGATTTCTTGTGTTTAGCAAGAACGTGACGGATGTGATAAGACGCTATCGCGGCTGCCTTAACCTCGGTGTCGGGCCGCGCTGGTAACCGAGCTTTCGATTAGTGAGTGCGCGGAGCTGTTTCAGCAGGAAAATCCATCCTGTAGCTCGTGTGCATCATTTCGAAATGTCACTCAAGAATGGCCTACGATGGCAGATGAGACGGATAGACAAACAAAAAGAGCCTCACTGTCTAAATAAAACAACGTGTTTTAGATATTTTTGTGATTTGAGCCAGCTTAGTTAGCTATTTGAGCGACAAGGGGGGGACTGGACTAGTTGATACACTTTGACGTGATTTATCGTTGATTGTTTGTTCAAACTGTTCGCCTGATGTTTATAGTAGCCTTGATGTAATGGTGTGTTAAATGATAAATATAATGACTCTACATCTCTCTATGTATGTCAGATCAGTGTGCTGTCTCACTGGGGACACTTTTGAGGTAACAGAGAAAATGGAGCACGTGCAGGGAAGCGGTGATAGATGATTAATTGTATTACTCCATTGTACTTGCCTTGGTTTGTTGTGACTGGCTGTTTTTTTTTTTTGAAAAAAAGGCTTAGTACTTTAGAATCAACTTCATACTGAATCTATTATGTGATATATTTATGCTCATAATTATGAGATCATAGGATAATATTTTACTATGTTTTCTTAAAAGCTCATATTCTGTAAAAGCTCATTTGAACACCTACATTTACTAATATTTTCATTCCATTACGACTGGAAATGATCTTAATATCATGTACTATCTTCAAACAAACAAATAAGACTCATAATTATAAGATATGAAATTATATTAATATCAATTCAGCTTGAACTTTGTCATATTCAGAAGAGCAATATGTCTTTTATGTATTCTTTATATCTTGTACCTCTTTTTCCAGGTCTTCCACATTCTCACCATTCAGCCTGAGAGCAAAGACAGTGTTTCCAGTAATGTGTACAGGAGTGAAATCCTCTGCTGATGGATTTATTTTAGCCACAAGATGGACCCGGGGCTTCCTCTGTAATGTTTCCAGGACAGTACTGTACCCACTAATGACAGCTCTCTGAGAGGCTTTTGTGGCCGAATGCGTCTCTCCTTCCTGAAACTGAGCGTGGAGTCGTTTCTCTGATCCATTACCCTTCACTCCCCTGCGTCTGCTCGGACTTGACGTCTGGAGACTTGCTCTTAATCTGCTGGACGAGAGACATTAACTCATACGGTGCCTGCGTTCATTCAAAAGATAATAAAATTTTGTCCTCATTGTTTTAAATCAGAAATCTTTCCCAGATTTATATTTACAGAACTGAGGCGCCCTGCAGGCAAATGGAAAAACGGACTCCATCCTATACAGCATCCTTCACATTCCAATCCTTCACCCAGTTTCACTTCAGAAACTTCTTATTAAAAGGGGGATTGGGGGAACTGGAAAGACTGATGCAACAGAAGGATAAGCAAAAGAAAACAAAGGCATGTGAGAGCCTCGGCAAGTGTGCGTAATCTGTGCGGCTGTAAGAATAAAAACCCATCTTCAACATTTGTATATTCTGCAGGTAACACAGAGAGAAAAGTGAGGCCAGTATGCACACTGGACATTCACCCAAATACTATTTTAATTAAATGTTATGCCCAAAATGAGTACAAGAGCTAAACAGTCCAGCGAAGTCAAGTAGCTCAAAGACAAAGACAAAGCATCAACATCCAACACTTTGACCAAAATAGCTAAATAGCTAAATGTCATTATTTTTTATTATTCTGCAGCACCGAGGCAACAAGCTACCAACGTGTCCCAACACATTTTCAGTGTGCCATATTACATTTATAATGAAAAGCATGACCTGAAGCATGTTTCACCAAAGCTGCGAGACTCAAATCTGCAACACTCAGTATGTTCCAAACAAAAGAAATCATTCTAGTGACAAAAAAAAAAAAAAAGAGTACAGCATTCACTAAATATGACTCCTCAACAAGACGTTAGGCCGACAAATAGTCCCACAATAAGCCAGTTTGACTGAGGTTGCAAACATTATTTTAATCAGACGTGTCAGTAATGAATGCAGCGTGTGGATGAGTGCAGTGAGTGATCTTAACCCACAGAAGGAAGGGAGGAAGATGAAAGACAGACATTAGAGAGGAAGGCACCTAAATAGGCTTTGATCCAATGTGTAGTTTCATGATGTCCTTCCTTACTCGGCTCATGTGGCTCCAAAGAAACCTAACCAACCATCCTGGAAGAATTTTTTAACAAAGCTTTAAATGCAACAGACTCGCTCTTCAGGTCGCTTGTCTGTGAAGCGCTGTGCTGTTTTTTTTTTTTCTTTGTCTCAGTAAGTTTTCAGTAAACAGTTACCGTGACCGAACGAAGACGAGGTCAATGACTACAGCTGATGAAACTGAAGCGAGGTCCAAAACCACACCTGCAGTCATGCCTGGATACTGTGAAAGACACCAGTGAAAAACACAAGTGAAAATCTTTCCGATTAAAACTGTAACAGCCGAACGGACAAATGATGATGAAAACTGTATTTCAGGTCTGAAATACAGTTTTCATCATCATTTGTACATCAAATGTTCACATCACATTGTGTGTGTGTGTGTGTGTGTACGACAAAAGAACCCAGTTGAAAAAAATGGATTTAAAGGGATTAATAAATGAATTTGTCCTTCATTATAGTTACCATTACAGTGGTATTTTTCTCAATTTACACATTGTTTTTTTTTTTTTTTTAGGAGAATCCTACTCATTGTGCACGTAAATGCAATGAATTCCTAGTGTAGTATAAAAAAAAATGTAAAAAAAAAAAGAACTCCCTGCATACGCCCTGAACAGCACAACAGAGGCAGCGCTGTTTCTTTTTTCATTGCTGCTGCGGAGAAGCACAGCGTGTGGAAATGAGCATTTAAAGCAGAGCAGTTTAAAGACAAACAAATGGTTCTAACTTTCAGCCAACTGTGCTCATTTGACATTTTCAAGATAAAATAAAAAAGCACTCTGCATCCTGTCATGAGCTGGCAGGTATATTATTTTGCAGTACATCACATACCATAGTAGTTACATAGTCACAGGCTGCTGAGCTTTGCCAGTGATGATTTGGAGACGTGGATAAGATGTGAAATGAATCATTTAAAACATTGTATATGTAACTGAACGCAGTATCAGGTTTAGTAGGCATATTTCATTCAAAGTAATCCAGGTGTTAATGCTCAGTTGATTAAACTGTCCGGTCATCTGTGCTACTGCTAAACTGTGCTGTTAACACACGATTAATGCTTGAAATCTGCCAGTGCTGTCTGAAAATGGAGCGGCAGTGCTTCACAATTTTGCCCACGAGTACCTGAGCTTCTTATTGACTTGGTGTGAGGATTGTAATGTTCTTTTTTTTTTAGCCTTTGGAGTCCTGGAGTCTGATGGGCTTTTTTTTTTTTTTAAATCTGCTGTCACTGTTTATTTTGGTTGAGTTTCTTAAAGAAAAATGTGGCTTTTCACAGCCACCTGTTTGAGATGAAATGATAATATGAATTGTTTATAGCACTTACAGGTAAGACTCTCGGTCTGACAGTGATTAATACATGTTTTTAACTCAAACAGGTCACACCTTTAACATTCACCCGCATGTCATATCCATGTTTGATGCAAGAAAAAAATATCTGCTGTTGCAAACTATTTTGTCACCGCGCTTGCCAGGTTTTCAGACCTTTTAATGACTCGATTTCCATAAAGAGCCTGCAGCGACGAGAGGCTCTCTGTAGTACCACGACGCATGTAAATAGTTTGACTGAGATGTAAGTTCAAAAATATAGAAAAATCTGTCTGGGAGAAAGATAAAGACGTTTCTCCACTCCTGCAAGAGGTTTCATCAGTTCTACAGCAATTGGTGTGCGTTTTACATCAGCGGGTGCTTCACACCTTCATCGGGTCAAAGGGTGACACAAGAGAGTGATCAGTCACATATATGAAGGTATAAACTCCTGTCCTAAGCAGACACATCTTCTTTTAGAGTCTACACACACACTTTATCCTGCAAACTACAAAGACAGTGAGATGACAGTCGGGGAATGTATCTGGAGCGTGTGTATCACTGATACACTTATGTAATAGCCTTCCCGCGGTCAGCAACATTAAACTGCCGTAGGCGGCTCACATAATATAGACCGCATTTGCTGACTCAAAAGTCTCGCTCCATCCGTGAGGACATTTCCACACTGAGTCCCCGGTGTCTGATGCAGCAGACCAACACTGACACAGCTTCAGGCTGAGAGGATGAGAACGCTGTCAATCTGTCCTAGGAGTGCTCACTTCATTTATTTATTTATTACTTATTCTATTCTTCAGAAAAGAGGTGGTAAAAACTGGAAAAAAAAGGCTTGGATGTATTTTGCGAAGAGCTCCAACCTGCAGTGATTCTGTCCACAGGCCTGAAGTGACAGATTGAGAGGTGAACAAACCCAGCGTGCACACAGTCTCCATTCAGCGTCAGTATCGGCTTTAAAGGGCTACAAAGCCTCTGCGAGGCTCCTCAGTGTCCTTCATGCAGGTGGAGGCCTGTGATTCAGAGCTTTTATAGCCCAAATAAAGTTTTCATGTTCACAATATTCCCGTCACCCCGCCTGCTTCCCGGGTTGTCAGCTAGTTTTCAGACGGCCTCCTCCGACACCGCTGAAGAAAGCGAGAAATAATGTCGGCTTATCAGTGCGGCGCGGCGGCAAAGAAATCAAAATGTCACAAGGAGCTTTCAAGGCTGTTTCCTCCACAGCCGCCTGTCTCAGTTTCCTTCCTGCTTATGTATCCTCAGACAATGTGATAGCAGAGTGACGAGCCAATAACATCCACCCTCCATCACTCACGCCGCCCCCTCCCTGCAGAGACGCCAGCTTCAGATCAGCTTCTGCTGGTCAAAGGTCAATTTGCCTCAGAACAATCTTTGTTGCTTGGCAACATGCGGACAATACTCGCTAATTAATCTGAATTGACAAATTTAAATGTCAGAAATATTTTATTATCTCTTGCCTCACAACAATTACACAGATTATCCTGGAATTGGCCGTGTTTTGTTAAATCAAACTGAAGTATGCATGCTCATTTTGACTGCGACAGAAACATGTTTTTTTCACCGTCATTGTGCACTCCACTCACTAATGAACCCAATTTATGGAGCCCAATTAAGTTAAATCGGATCTGCTTACTGTTTGCCAGAATTTATTTATTCCCATTGAAATGTCTGTGTGACGTCAGGCCACTTGCCTGAATAGGCTTATAATTAATCTCCAATTATGACAAAAATGCTTGGCCTTATTTTTAAATGCTTAACAAGGGAATATTCCAGAAAACAAATATTTGATTGCTGCATGTGTGGAACAGTAATAAAAAAAATAGTTCAAAATCACAGAAGCATAAAACATTAAAGGCCATCCACCAAAAGCAACTGAACCAATTAAAAAACAATTGTGAACCCTTAGGAGTCTTTTTAGGCTGTTTGTGAAAAGTTAGTTTTTCGCTTTGACATGCTGGAACAACTGATTCCACTGATTGTTTGATCAGGAACCTGGACGGCTTAAATAATAACTTTAAAATGTGATTGTGCTACCAAGCCTGAAGCCTCACAACGCTCCACGGCTGTCATCTTTTTGGTGGAAAAATAATATTTCATCCATCTAGAAGAAAGTTATTTTTATTATTGGCTTTAAAAATCATGACTAAAACCTCAAAAATTGCTCCCAAATTGTCATTTTACCAGAGGTCTGCTAAGTGTACATGAGCTGAAGCAAGTTTCTTTCTTTACATCAGTTTCCTTCATTTTACACAGGAGCACAGCATTTTCTGAATCAAAGTTTTTGTTTTTGTCACATTGAAAGTGAAAAGTCTGGACCAAAGACACGCAAAGCTTCTTTTTTACTGTTTTTTTTTTTTGTTTTCAATCGAGCAACTTACTGA
>JBAJHX010000011.1:733199-756440 GCA_037176925.1 Amniataba percoides | reverse complement strand
GCACGTCCGATCAATGCCGATACCACGTGTATCGGCCGATACCGATCGGGTCACCGATCAATCGGAGCACCTCTATATATTACAGTATTATACAATAGAATATGAGGTTTACAGTGAAGTAGCTAATGGCCATTTGCTATTGTAAACCACATTAAACAGCCTTAACCTGCATTAATCCATGTTGTGGATACTACAGCAGCCTACAAACTGCAAAACACCATATTACGCTATTAAATAGATTGTATGTTTATACGATTTGCTGTTCCTTTAAATGCCCTCTATTTTAAATCGACAGAGGGTTGGCATCCAGGTGTTCAGGCTCACAGCTCACTGAGTGACAGACAGTGTTTTTCCCTGGCTGGCTCCGGTTTAATCCCAATTGTGCACCTAAAAACAGCATGTAACACTTGCATGAGTGACAAATGATAATGCCTGGGATCACCTACCCCGGCTATTAGCACACCTGGCAACAAAATGCAAATATTTCTGCAACAACCTGGGTACAGCCTGGAAACACACTTAGGTGGAGTTCATATATTTTATAAAGAAAATAATAACCAACTAGTAATTTTCTTGGTTATTTGCATTATTTACCATTTTGCCACTAGCCAGCCTAAAACAAGGCTGGCTAGATGTATGTGTGTGAAACTTAGAAGTGCACACACTTTCTCAGTGTGATATTTTGTTTGAGTCCAGGAGGGAAGATGGAGAATGATGACATGAGGGCTGTGTGTGGCTTCTGCCCATCACTGTTATGCCTTCAAATCATATAGCTGTGTGCTGTTAGTGGTTCTATTTTCTTTCTTCTTGGAAAAGTTGCTCTTGGCATTTGTACCAAGGCTTGTTTCCAATGAACACATCTATGATTAGACATCTCTGGTGGCACCCGATCCAACATGGCGGTCTCTGTGCGGGTCATCTGCCCCTCTCTCAGGGACAACTTTTAATATAAAAGCGGCCTTTAAGTTTATCACAGCGCTCACTGTCAAGAACACAGGCATCAAGAATGCAGGCATTCAGCTGTCACACTGAGCGGGTCTCTCTCTGGAGATTTCTTTTTTCAAAGTTAAGGCCTACTGGATGCAGCCTGGAGCACGTGTAGAGCAGCCCGGCTGGTCTCCAAGGAACAGGCCAGAGCCTTTCCTCACGCTCCGTGGCACTCCGCTCCGAGCTCACCGGTTCCCGCTGCAGAACGGGGCACGTGGAAGTGAATCAAAATGAACAGCGTGTGTGCGTGATAATAACGGAGCACGTTCCCCAGTGCAACAGTGTGGCTCACTATGTGAGATTCACACGCAGTCGGAAACATTCGTTAAGGGTTTGGCTCTGCGTGTGGGATTCCTTTTGAAAAGAGTAAAATCAATATCAGTAGAATTGAGTATTAATCCAACAGAATAAATAAAGATCATGGAATATATTGAATCTGAATGGCCTGCTCACAAAAGTCAGGTTAATTATATTTTAACAATGTTGCTACTGTTACTGCTAATTATTTCTACACAGTAGGTTTCCATAAGTTCTAACCATCATATCACCAGTACTTTGACCTCCTATAAAACAGTGCTTAAGTTTGGATGAAGCCAGATGTTACACGCTGTGATCATACTGCAGAAGAGTTATTTTGTTTGTCGACTTCCTCCAAACCTTTTTTCATCTCCCCGGGGATGTGCCAAACATGGCTGCTGGGTTTTCACGTGGCGGAAGCACAGATGTTTCAAGTCAAGATCGCTCTGGAAGTTCATCAACGCCGAACGACTGCGCAAATAATTAAAACCCCCGAAGTCAGGAATCTTATTGCTGATACAGACACCTGAGCGGTTTTGCTGCTCGTGTTTAGTGTCACTTAAGGTACAATTAATGAGGGCAAGAGGTGGTGAGGCGGCAGAGCTCAACGTTTTACGCTTGACGCTGAGCACTGCCCAAGGAGACATGAAAGTACACAGCAACGAAGGGGAGGCAGGGAAATTGTATGTTTAAATGGTAGCTTTGTCTTAATATGGGATCCTGTCACATCTGCTGCCGCATCAGTGTGAAGGCGGTGAAAGCCTGCAGATTTTTAGATGTACGACTTGGAGTTTCTGCCTTAATGGAGACTCAGGATGGGTTTCCATCCACAGCCTTACCCGTGATTGAAACCACTGAACGCCTGGCTCATCGTCTGACCGATCGATAGTCCAGATATTGGCGTGTATCTCTTCGGCAGTGATTCTCAGTTATCTCCTGCAGTTTTCTGTTCACTCGAGGTGAAAGAGATCCATATTTTGAAATAACACCCACGTCGAATTTAATTATCAAACTGACTTGAAGTTAATTAACGGTTTGGATTTCACTGAAAAAAAAAAGCGGCCTTTTCTCTTCACGATGTCAGAGAATCAAAGTGGGTCTCTTTATCTGCTCAGATTTTTAACCCTGTAAAGTCTGAACAACACATGCCGTAATATTAAAATTGCTTTAAACTGGAGTGTTTATTGAAACTTTCATTTCCTTTTTGCCACATGTGGTGTATCAAATGTGACACACATGACCTTACAGGGTTAAAGGAACACCTTTTGGCTCAGTTAATTTGCTGTTTCACCCTGAGTCATATGAGAGTACAATAGAGTCATGTGCATGCTCAGCTTTCATTTGATCCATAAATAAATGTTTTTATTCCACAAACTAGGAAAAAGATTGCTCAGGCAACACAGCTGTTTCATAAAAAGCTGTATTAAGTTAAGACTATTGAAGTAAAAAAGCTACTGGGAATACCAAGACTTCTGGTTATCAGAATTCAAAGAATTTCACAGAATAATGCTCTAAAAAGCCTTTGTAGAAGTCAAAAAGTGTGTGAAACATCTGAATTATAGATGGTGATTTAGGTAACAAATACTCAGTCATGACCAATGCTATACTGACCATTATATATACTGTCATTATATAGTATACATTTATATAATGGCTTTGTTTGTTTTAGTTTGAATATATTAAATAGTTTATTTTAGTGCTGGCCACTTTCAAAATGTCCCATATTTCCATGGAATTCATAGTTTGATATTACATTTTGATCTTGTCTTTTCTGACCTTACAGGCAGCCATTTGCTTCCATTAATTTTATTACAGCAGGGAAATCCATTAGGTGAGGATTATAATTTGTGCACCACAGTGAACATAATGTGTGTTTTTATCTTTCTGTCAAACTTTCCGACTGTTGCTTGGCACTGCGGCGCAGACTTTACGCAGCTAATCATTAAAGAGTCTTGGTGGTTTGAAATCAATTGACCTGGAGGAACTGAAGACCATTTCAAAAGGTATGCAAATGTCGTTACTTATTTCACATTTTCACACAATTACATTTCTCCTGCACTTTGAAAGCCACACTCGATGTTAGGTTCTCCTCATCAAGATGGATAAGCAGGGAGATCTTCGTTTAATTGGATAGTGGTCGGGACCTGCCTTCCATACATCTTGGAAATAGAAGGCTGCCAAAGCACAAAGTAATTAAAACAAAAATAAAACATGATGGTCTTCTAAAAGCCATGCCTTTAATGAACAAAAAGACTAATTAATTGCACTGTGTCAAGGAGCGCACTTGCACTGAATAATAGATGAGCTGAGAGCGGTGGCAGACTTGTGGAGTAATAGGAGATATATGTATGGGCTGTGGTACAATTAAAACAGGCACAAGCACAGTCACAAGAGGGGGGGAGTCCAGCCTTTATACAAAGAAGAGCAAATTCGCTAAACATTTGATGATTTAGTAATCACCTTAATCCAATGATACACTTCTTCGAGGGTGTTGATTCAGTAAGCCTTAAGCTAAATTTCTACATAACCAGAACTCGGAATTTGTTAAATGCTTTTGAAGCAATAGTACAGATATTTTCTCTGTTTTGTTTGTTTTATTGTCAGTAATAACCAGAATCCAAATGGAATAATGTGATCATCCTGAAACGGCTTATTAGGAAAGAGAAAAGTTATGCAATTATAAATGCGGGATGACTAAAATATCTAAGAACTTAAATTATTTTTAAGACTGCATATGTTTTTATTGGTGATATTGACTGGAGCCAGAGTTGGCGCCACCTGCTGGAGGGGTCAATACTGCAGAGTCTCAAAAAAAATGTAAAAAAAATAAATTATAACAATTAACTTGCATCACTGACTGTCTTGAAAATAAAAAAAAAAAAGAACAAATATAGAAAAAAATTAAACGCCCACCCTCAGTGTCTCTCGTTACTCGAGTGACCTGGCCCTGAACCTGTCCTACACCGTGCACTGAGGAAGAGGGGGAGGGGACGAGTTATAGGTGAGCGTCTCAGGAAGTGGTTCTTCAAGTCATATTTGTCATATTGATATCGTCATCACGGAAAAGGCCGTCCGAGCCCTCAAGTGCAGCTTTCAGAGAGCAGAGAAAGGACAGAAAAGAGGGTAGAAGTATTTATGGTCTGACACACAAAGTATTAGTCTGTCTATCATTATAAAGTTGCTTTTGCTCGCACTGCAACCTTTGGATTGTGTTTTTGTATTATATTGCTATATTGTTTTGTATTGTTTGAACGTAGTACCATTTTATCATTCATATAATTAATATAGCTGTTAAGACCTTCTAAATTTTTGCACAGCAACTGAACAGGAACTCTGGTTTTATTTATGTATTTATTTTTAGTGTGTGTTTATGTGTTGGTGTATTTGATCAACAATAAAACCATTAAGATCTGTCTTATGGCTGTGTGTGTGTGCAGAGGGGTAAGGGGTTTACACACACACACACACACACACACACACACACACATACATACATGTATACATACATCATGCATGGAGGTGAAATTTGCTAAAAAAATAAACTTAAATAGTTGTATGAATAATTTTTAGTGGAAAGTGGATTATTCCATAGATCTGCACAGAAAGTTATGACTTGTATTTATTGTTTCTATAATCCTGACTTTTGGATTTGATTTCTAACATTTGAAAATGTAATGTTGTTGTTATTAGGAGTGGATATTTGATCAGGATGTACCTAATCAGAATAGCATCTGCCTTTCTGAAAATCTGATATTTTCAAGGAAATATCATTAAGAACAAAGGGCTGCAAAAAGAAGAGGAAGGAAACTAGATGAATTTGAAAAGTGGAAAGAAAACCTGGCAAAAAGAAGAAGACAAAAAAGGTACCATGAAGAGATGAAGAAAGAAGCACCACCTGTGTCTGCTCATTCAGAACTCAAGAAAATTGGTACAAAGCCAACATGTTAGCCCAACTATCAAAAAAGCCCTGCTATTTCACACCACCTGGATGAGAACGCACAAAAAAAAAATACTGAAATGCAAAAACCAAGAGGTAAACAAAAGGGATTAGTGGAGTGACCTCTGGAAAATATCCTAAAAAGCACAAAGTCCAGAAGTACACACAAACAACATTTGGCTATGATAAAAAAAAACAAACATTGCTTTCACTGTGGTCCGTTTTTCTCTTTGAGTGGCATCACCATCACCACACAGATATCTGGGCCCACCTTGACCCTGTACTTGAGATGCTAAGGCAAAAGTAAAATAAAAAAAACTTCACTTCTTTAGTGATGGGCCCGCTAAGTATACACAAAAAAGGACAGTTCTACCTACTCTGCACAGAGCCATATAAAGTAAGATTTGAAAATGTCAACTGGAATTAATCTGAGGCAGGACACAGCAAGGGGGCACCAGATGGTGTTGGTGGAGGGCTGAAGAGATCAGCAGACAGAGCGAAGGAAAGGACACCGCTAATTCACACGTCCGTTATGAAAAACTGAAATGAAACTCTTCAGTGGAGTTATTCTACATAAGTGACGATGACGTCGAGTCAAAGCCAGGGTTAAGAAACAAACCATTATTACTGCAATTACCATAAAATACATGATCTCACATGTGTGTCCTTCACTTCTGTCAAGTCTGCAGAAAAAGAATAAAGTAGAGAATTACCTACGTACATACTGTGTTTATCCAAGAAGAGAATAAGAATGGAATTTAAATATCTACTTATGTTCATATCTGCTGCTCACGTCTGCTGGTATAGAAATAATCAGAGTAAATTATCCATCCATCTATATTTACTGAGTTAGAGCTCCTGAAACATGATACAATGCAATGTGTTTTAATAATATATATATATATATTTATATATATTTACATATATCTCTGTGCCAGTGGTTATTGTTCTACAGTAATGGATGTAAAAATCTCCTCATCCCATAATTCCCCACAAATATACATAACTCTTATTGTTAAAATGAATATACTGTGATAGCACTGAATTCTCAATACTGTGTCATCTCTTTTCTCATCAGAAAACAGGAAGCTGTCTTCAGTTCAGTGAAAGGAACGATAATGGTGGAGTGCGTCACCAGGCGAGCGTCATGAAGAGAGAGGCAGGTATGCTGGACTCTCCCTGTTACCAGTTAATGGAAGATGGAAGAAACTATAAGCGGGAACTAAAACCAGATCGGTCCAGAATTCACTGAGGTGGAACATGTTAGAGAACGGTGAGTGATGAATTATAATGACGAAGGCTTTATCAGTGAAGTTGAAGTGAAGCGCAACATAATGGTTAAGTGCATAAGTGCACCAGGATGGGACAGAAATTCCTCTTTCCAAGAAGAGGAATGGAGATCAACAGGTCAACAGAGCCACAGAGGAGCAGTTATAATGAGGAATTAAGTTAGCTCTCAGCGAGATGTAAGCTTTTTTGTTTTTATATTTTCATCTGCAGTACGAATTGAATGACTGCTGTTTCTAACATGAATTTCTTCAAGAACACGTTCAAGAGTGTGTGTTTATGTGAACCGACAATTAGTTTTATTCCAACAAATACCAGCAAATATATAAACAAAAAATGAATCCATATTACCGTTGAATGAATATTTAATTTAATCATTTTGTCATACTATGTGTGTTATGCTTTATGAGGCCACCCCATCATCTGCTGGTCTGCTGTCATCTTGATATTTTCTTAAAAACTAAATCACAACTCATGATATCAAATGTGTGCTTCATCATTTGAATACTGACCCATACAATAATGTATGTGTTGGAGCTGTGCTACTATATATGTCTACAATCTGAGTGTCACCTCTTTATGATGGCATAAAGGAAATGGCAATTTAAGGTCAACATTAGAGTGCTGTGAGGGCTGAAAGCTATTTGTGACTGCACTTTCTTTTGTACGCTGCGATGTTTCTCACAAAAAGTGTTTTTGTATTTCACGTCTGGTGAATGTAAGGCGGAGGATTCAAACACAGATGACAGAGCGGATGTCATGTCGGGTTTATTGAATAATACAAGCTTACAGAACAGGACGCGGGAACAAACGGGCAGACGGGCAGGCAGGTAGGTTTGGGTAATGGGAGCTCCGCGGGGAAAACACGCAGTAAAAATGCACATGGCAAGTAGGATTGACTGAGAGGGAATGAATGGGAAGGGAGCAGTTAAGTCTGCTAGGGGACTGCTGGGGAGAAAGGTGAGGAATGCGGTGAAAGCAGGGGAGACGGGAGTGAAAGGATCAGGAATGAACAGAGCAGAGTCGTGCATCTGGCGGATGGAAGGAGAATGCTAATGAATGAGTGTAGCGACTGGACGGATGAGCATAAAAGCAACTGAGACACTGTTATTAAAGTTTGGGTTCATCTTTTTTGGAGGTTCTCACCGATATTCGACACGCATGATAAGAGGGAGGACAAACACAAAAATGAGACTATGAACTTGTTTTGTGAGGTCACGGTGACCTTGACATTAGACTGCTAAAATATAATCGGTTCATCAGTGAGTCCAAGTGGACATTTTGCCAACTGACACAGCACAAGATTGACCATAACATGTTGTATATGTAAATGTAGCTGGTAAAAGACAAACTTTGTACTTCCATAAAATGATGTTCCTGGTGTGTTAGTGGAATCCATGTAAAAAGATCTTTACTACACTTGACTATTCCAATTATTTAAAATTGTTTGTGGGTTTTTTGTTTGTTTTTTTAAACAAAAAGAAAGAAGTGGCAGGTTCTTTCTTGCTGTTCTACCCATCACCACGTCAAAACCCTCATAAGAAACGCAAAAGAAGAAATAAAAAGAAACCAAGCAGAAGGGCAACAAGTAAAATGGGCACATAAAAAAGAATGGACAGCTTAATGTAAAGTTTTGCTTTGTGATGTGATGCATCTGTGATTATTCTAATCTAACTCATTTGAAACAATACCAGGTCCCATGCTACCTGATTTTATTACCTATGTTTGATCCACATTCATAAATACCATATCAAATTCATAACAATAGCCTATCCATTTAATTTTAATAATAAAAGTAAGACTAATTTTAGTGACACATTTCACCAGAGTGCACTGAAATCTTTCAGCTGTAAAACGCAGGCACTTGTAGTGTTGTATTTCACTTGGTGGCACACAATTCATAGAAACTCCACAAACGCACAATGAAACATCGGAGCAACCCATTTCCCAACTGTTTGTAGTCTTTCCAGAAAAATTATTCACCCATCTTACGGGGGTTCTTCACACGACTTCAATCATGGCGTCGGCGCAGCGAGCGGGAGCCTTTCATGTCTGATGCGTTTTTTGTTGTATAAATCGGGCAGCGGAAGGGGTTAGCCGGCCGCACCAGACTGACCATTCTGAAGAGAGGAGCCCATTGCTAGGATTTCCCAGCTATGCCACAGCCATCACTGCTGATAAGCAGCCATTTATATGGCGTGACTTACCCACTCTCTGCAGTCCAGACTATCAAAAAAAAAGTTTCATTTTCATTTTTTCATTTACACCAAATCAAAACAGGAAAGAAACAAAAGAGGGAAGTTGCATCTACTTTTTGAATTTTAATAAGTCAGTCAACAATAAGTAAGCAGTGTTTGTGCAGCGAGCAAAAATGCTCCTCTGAGTTGGGACCACATTTCCATATATTAACACCGCTGATTGAAGCGCATACGCCACACATGTTCCGCTGGCTTTTAAAATGCAAACATCAAAAGGGAAATGAAAATGTTTATCATATTTCACTGCTTTTAAAGTGGAAATAGATAAGCACATAGCCTCTCAGTTGTCCAGATGTGAACAAGCTTTTGAACCTCCCGTTATTGTGCCACCTTGACGTGGCAGCGCGCCGCAAATCCAACCACGTCGGCACCCGTGACACCTATGCGATGGCTTCGCAGCGGGGCTCCTCTGCTCGCTTTACATCAATGAGGAAGAGCTCAGAAGCTGTTCCTCAAAGGGTACTGAGAAGGCCACAGTGTGCCTTTGATGGATCGATTCTCTCTCTCCCAGCATCTATGATTCCCTGCTCACTTGGAGGCCTCGTCCGTGCCGAGAGCGGTAATGCGTCCACTGACTGGGATCAAATAACAATCTCCACTGGCTAACTGAACATATGAGCTCAGCGCGGCATTAAAGCAACGCATGTTGTCATAGATTAAGCTGTTTGTTTTCTCTGATGCAAACATTGTGTAGAGCAACAGTGGCAGTTCTGATGTCTAGCTGCTTTTTTTCCAGTGCACTCATCTACCTTTATCTTAAAATGATGAAGTGTTGAGAGGTAAATGTACAACACATCACAAGAGCTTCTTATATTACAACACTGGGTTGAGGAATGGAAATTTCTCAACTGTTCTAACTTGAAATATTTTAATCAGGGAGGTGATGCATTTGAAATGATGCCAAACTATTCAATTCATTTTAATCCCACCAGTATCCATCACTTCAGTAATTGTTGCCGGACTGGGAAGCGCCTCTGTGATGATGTGGCTTGATCAGAACCACATCTGTTCCTCACTGCCCAGAACACTGGACTCAATACAGTTTGCCCATCATCAGTTGCCAATCAATGGAAGAAACCATCCAGTTGACTGCCACCATCATTAACAGTTCACCTCCAGACTCAGCTCGCTCAAGGATCTGGGCATGGACACCTCGCCGTGCAGGTGGGTCCTTGACTTCCTGATAGGCAGACCCGCAAATGGTGAGGACAGGTAGACTCACATTATCCACCCTCATCTTCCCACTCAAAAAACTATATATAACTGTATAAACACACTAACGCCATTGTTAAGTTAGCTGACAACACAGGTGTTGTGGGCATTATCACTCACAATGAAAAGGCCTACGTTGATGGAACCACTGTTGTCAGGACAACTGCCTCTTTCTAAATATCAGAAAGATTCAGGAACTGATAATGAAAAATCAGTTTGTTCTCATAAGTGAGGGCCCGACCTTGGCGCTGTCCACTGAGTCTGCAGTGAGGAAGACAAGAGAGCGACTGTTTCATTTCAGACCCTTGAGGAAATTCCAAATTCCCTCTGTTATCTTTTCCTGATGAATAATCACTCAACGTTCTATGTTAACACACTTAAAGTTAAATCAGCTAGCTATGTGTCAGTGTGCATCAGCATTAATTCACCACAGAGGTCAAGCACACCCTGATGTACTGAACATACTGAACAACATATATACTATAAGTCTGTTCTGTTTCTAAACTGGCACAACGCTCTATTAGACTCATGTGAGCATATGATTTTGTGGAACGCAAACTGTGCGATCACAACCATGCAAATTAGCTCTTTATTCCAAAACCTATAAAACAGATATGATCAAGTGCTTTCCGTGATGAGCTTTCAGTGCAAATAGCTCAATAAAAAAAGATGAACCAAAATCTGCGGCCATTTGCGGTGCTGGGAACAAAACGCTTCCCGCGGCGCTTCATAATCCATAAATGTGATGCGGAGCTGATGCAAAGATTGCGCCGCCTTTCTTTCAAATGTACCTCGGCAGCATGTTTCATTTCATGTGCAGCTGAGCGGGAGGTGAGGAGCCTTCGTAGGGTGTTACCGTTCTATCACACGCTCACCTGAGCGCATTAGGATGCACAGTTTCACACCTCGGCTCAGCTCCAGCTTTACTCTTTATCAGGCTTCTCACAAGCACACACACACACACACACCATGCAAACACAGAGATGAATTCTAAAACGTGCAGAAAAGCAAACAGTATGAGTGTTGTATTTTTTTAACAAATCTGTAAAACCCATTCTGTATCACTTTCAGCCCACAGTGTCATTAAGTTCTCTTTCTTTTTGCAACACGAAGCTCATCACCCACATGAAACAGCCATGACGAGCGTGCTTTTTCTCACAAGGCTCCAGTAACGTTACGAATGTGTGACAACAACCTCACACCGCTGTAGCACCTCATAAGGAGACTTTTGTTTGTCTACATCGAGAGCGTGTGCTTGTCGGCGATGCGCGTCCTGGAGGATTCGATGGGAAGCGGCTTCTGGTTAGCCAATAAGCAGACAAGGAGGGCTTTTCTACCTTTTTTATGTTCGCCAGACGTGTGCTGAGTCGGCAGCAGCGCTCCTGGGAGACGAGTGACTCTTTAATCCACTTATGACGTGTAAAACAGAAGACGGGAATATAAAAAAACAGTGTGAAATGTTCTTGGTTCTCTCTGGGTCTGCATTGAGTAAAGAATTGAAGCACGTAATGACATACAAATGAGGATTTTAAAAAGAATCATGGCTATAAGGTAAATTTTCTGGATAACACAATTTGTGTCAAAAGTGTCATTTGCCTTCCTGGAACCAAATGGTAAACAAAGGTCAGAAGCAAGTGGTTGATCTTTTGAGATGCAAAATGGTAAAAACAAATCACTTGGCATTTGTCCATCAGACCTTACAGTGCTTTGGCACAGTCTTGATGGACTTAATCAAATAAAATCCATTCATGTGTGCAAATTTACACAAGGCTCTGCTGCATCTACAAGACAGGGGCAAGTTGACGCTGCATCAGGAATCCCACCAACAAGATTCCAATAGAGATGTTCCACATGGAAGTCTAGGAGAATTTACACAATGACCAAGGACACCTAGTGTATAACCCAATTGGAAACTCCTTTTGTTCTGACTTAATTCATCTTTTTGTGGCCTCTTTGTTCACTTACATGATTCTGTCTATTCTACTTTGATCCAATTAAGTGACTTTTTGGGAGGCAGACAAGGGTGCAGTTTTGAAGAAATAATATGAAAACAAAGAGTCTAGAGGAACTGTCATAGATTAAAGAGCAGGCACTCTGGATGAGCTGCAGAGGTTAGCCAGCCAGTTTATACACAGTAATATACAAACCATAGAAATAGATACATAAATAAATGCATATTTTAAAATTAAAGTATATTAATCAATAGGTGGTATTTGTTATGTCAAATAGCCTAAAGTAATGGAAGAATTATTAGTCAACAGGCGCTTGAACACAGACATGTAAAATCTCTACCAGCTCTTTTACTTTTAAGAAAAAGAGCTCTAGATGCAGACAGTTTGTTCATTAATTGTTTTGTGTCTTTGTAGTGATTCTGAATCTCATGTAGTTACTTTGAGACTCAGACTCTCTTAACATTTTTGTCTCTCTGTGGTTGTGAAACATCACACATACAAAATGTTCTTGTTCAAGGGCAGTCAGTCATCCATCAATGATAGTAATGAGCCAATCATATATCACCATCTAACCCTCTGGAGGTACGCAGATAGAATTCTTGAGGAAACTTGTGCTGGTCTTTACCACCCCTCTGACACCACCCCTGCTGTTTCATAACCTGTCTTTATCCACAAGATTTGACATTAAACACATGTGACACTGACCTTTCACATATTCTTGGTGAATCTTTAATGCACTAAATACTAAAAATTCCTCAGCTTGCAGACAGCAGAACCTTTTAGAGTATATTTAAATCTTCATTGCCCAAGTTTAGGCAATGAAGTTTAGGAAGTGCTTTTTTTTTTTTCTTGCTTCATTAAATAATCATATTATGCTATAATCACAATGTGGCCACTCGGCCACTCAACTGATGTTCCAATTGGACCAAAACCAATTCACACCATTTATGTTAAATTTTTAATCTAATATTTCCTCTTAAAATATGTTCCATACTGAATGCCATATTTAACTTTAATTGAGCAATGGAGCTTTTAGTGTGAGCAGGAGGACAATGTTCATCATCTCTCTGGTGGTTTCACCTCTCAATTATTTTCCAATAATATCACCCCGGTATGTTTGCGGGCATTCCCATTAATGATCATCTTAGCTATTGACCTTTTGTCTCTCTCCTGTCATTGCGCTAAATGTCGCTATTCCACACATGCAGATCTGCCCGCCATCCCACCGCCACCACCGTCAAGGGCCCATCTATGGCTCCCTGAGGGGGACCTCTGATTGGCCGCTATTAATAGTGCTCTATCTCTCTAGATCTCCGTAATCGACGGGGTCAACACCAAAGTCTTTATCAAATAAAGGCTCTGCATTCTCATTAACTTTTGTTGTCTCTCCTGATTGAAATATAATTTATACAAGGTTATTTGTTTTATTATGCATTCTCATACGCACGTTGCTGTGGCTGTAAACTACATTAAACAGGGGGCACGTGCAGTGGAAAATTAAATCTCAGATTTGCCATATAACATCTGAGTGAAGATTAGAGCTGAAACGATAAGTCACTTAATCAAGAAAATGAATCTGCAACTACTTTCAGAATCCATTAATCATTTCAGTGACCAGTGTGAAGGATTTCAGGGGATCTGTTAGCAGGAATGGAATATCATACTGGTAATTACATTTTTATCAGCGTCTGATTACCTGAAACTACACATTACTGTGTTTTTGCTTCACTCTGAATCAGACCTTCATGTCTATATATATGTGGGGAGCGGCTCCTCTTAATGGACTCACTGTGTTGCACCGCCATGTGCAACAATAGAAAAACCAAACAGAAAAGGTCTTTTTTTTAATTTTTTTATGTTGGAGAGGCAGCCGCTGGAAGTTTTCCTACACGCTTAGTGGAGCCAGTTGGTTGCAAACTCGATCATACACACTGGTCCATTAACTTTGTAGGAATGCACAACATGACCGAGTTACAGCCTCCTAACTGTAAAGAGTGACTTCAATTATTTGTCTGATACAATATTAAAGGAAATGTCATTTAATTTATCCCAGCAGATACTTATCATAGTAACTAAAGCAGCTAAATGAACTGTATGTATCATTCATTCATTCACTTGTAGCTGAAAAAAAGCCTTATTTTTACCATACCACTATAAATATATATATTAGTATATATAAGTATATATCTAGGTGAAAGTACAGATTTTACCAAAAAAAGAAAAACTCTCTGTATGTAACTCAGTACTGCGGCTGTTTCAGTACAAAGCTCCAGTGCAGAAACTTAGCAATTTAACCCAGACTAGTTCTTTGGGCTAATAACAGACAGGAAATAATTTCCTAGGGTCGCAGCAAGATCAGAAGTGAAAGAACTGAGATGGGTGGATGGATGGGATAGGCAGCTAGAAGAGTAAATGGACCAGATGGGAATGGGGAGAATTAAATCAGGACCAGGCAAGACTGGACAAATTTCACCCCCTGTGTCACCCTCTACTTAGCAGCACTCCCATTTAAGTCTGAGTCCAGACCCTTTTTGAGCATCTGCAGAGCTTACAGATATGACTCCCAATCCCTTCAATGATACACACTTTTATCCTGGGACACCAAAATCCTTTTTGTGCCTTAACAAGATAATTAAACATTCCTGACACTCAAGAGTTGGAACAGTGTTTTCATTTCGGTAAGCGCCACAGCAGGGGGGGTGGGGGGTAAAGGAGAAAGCTCCTTGCTCAGCTGCAGTGTGGGATAAGAGATGCAATATCGCCCAAATGAGGTCCTCAACCCCTGCATCTCAAATTATACGGTAATCTTTTTTCTGCTGCTTGCTTGATGGCATTGCTCAGAGGGTAGAGGAAAAGCAGAAAGAGAGACTGAAAGAGATAAAGAACGACAGGCAAGGTCTCCGTGGCTCATTCAAAAACGAGCAATAATTTCTAAGCATTCAGAACGGTTTGAATGGAAAACAATTGCAGTGACCTCAATCAAGTGTCAAAAGCAGAAGGTCCGCAATGCCGTTGGTGTGTCGGCGGTGAAAAGATTGTTGAGTCAACCCTGCAATAGGTTTCTTTTATTTACGTTATAAGGATTATTTTACAGCCTTGCAATTCACTGCAGCCCATGCAGAACTGTGTAATCCTGTTAGACATAAAACACCACAACAGCCTGTCATTTCAAGAAACAGGTTTTTATATTCTAGGTTATGGGGTGGTTTGCATGCACCCTCCATGCCGGATTACTAATTGATCTTGTTTTACATTGCAAATGAGTCATTCATATTAGTGTTGGCTCTCACTCAAAGGGAGAGTGCAGTGGTCTTATCCAGCCGCTGCAGGAATTGATTAGCATTGCACAGAGAGTGAGTCTTGGCAGCATCCGACATAACCATGCAAATGTGAATGAATAGCTAATGTATCATGGGGAGGATGTTTGTTTGTCTCATGTTGGGGATTTCCGAGGGGAATGCATTTCCAGGACGGCAAACACTGCCGGTCCTCATCTCTTCTGCTTCAGGAAGAAGAAAAAAAAAAAAAACACCTCTCAAGTAGTGTGTAGCAGTGTAATACAAATGCGAAATGTGGCGGCGTTTCGGTGTCTGAGCTGATACTTTGTGCTTCAGCTCATTCGCCCGGAAATAAATTGTGCGCTTGACAACGGCCAATCGGCGAGAGAGAGAGAGACACGAAAGGCGGAGGAAGGTGCATTTCATTTTTCATTTGTTTTTGCTGCATCATTATGACAACTGCCGGGGCCTCCAGGCGTCTGTCTTATGCGGCTTGTTTCAGCAGAACGAGATGTGCCGTGCCAGATAAAGAGTTTGGATGCGCACAAGCTGCCATTCATGGTGAGCCAGCGTGGCCTCCGGCTTAGAGAATCTCACAGGTCATGTGATGCCGACATTAAAAACCTGTATTGTGAGACTGGCCAGAGCTCCAGGTGCTGAGAGATTATTGAGACTCTTTGACTTACATGCATCCTGAAATTAGTCACATCCACTGGCATTTGTGCAGAGTTTAGTTTACCCATTTCAGCTGCTAAAAAGTTTTAACAAATATTAACAAATGTCATGAAAAGACTCAAATGAATGATGTATCAGGCTATCAATGCTTTTTGTCTTCTCTGCCCCGTGTGACTTAATGCATTGGTTCCTATGAAAGAAGTACATTTTTAATCCTCATTCATTTTTTAAAAGAAAGTGTTCAGTAATTTCTTGAATCTGATGGTCACTGTTATCAGTATCAAACATTACTCAAACATGATGACACTGTGTATGTATTGGGGGCTATCATCACTGACAAGTGGTGCTCTAGTGGGTATTTTCATCAGCAGGATGATGTGTGTTGGAGTCAAAATAAGCTACAGTGTGTGTGTGTTCATGGTAATGAAGGAACATGTCACCCAGTGTAGCACTGTGGCTCGTTGTTGTGTTTTTAGGCAGGATAAATTCATCGATAGTTAGCCTCTACATCTGGGAATTGTAGACTTTTTCTGACTTTACCTAAAAAAAGTTTTTATTTTGCGGCTATGCCTTCATTCAAATGAAACTTGAGAGGAAACTGATTATAATTGCATGATGGATGATTATAACGCAGCACTACAATGCAAGAGGAGCAGTAAAGGAAGGAAATGGTGAAAGTCGAAAGAAAGTGAAACTACACCTTCACGAGGGCAATCCCAGAAGAGTGTGGCAAGGTGTAAGAACTATGACCCCCTTTTCCTGTCAAGTGCTGATGTGCCTCTTGAAAGTGAGCTTAACAGTTTGTATGCTCGCTTTGAGGCCATCTGCAGCCAGCAAACAAACAGCTGAAGGTTTATGTGCCTTCCACAAATGTTTCAGTGAGCACATCCTCAAAGTTCACTATGATTTCTGCGCCAAAGAAAACAACACCAAACTGACTGCATTGGTTACTCACATCTGTAGTGATGATGTATTTTCAATGGCTGGTTAAGGATTACATGTGTTTATCACTACCCAGCACACTACAGTTTGCCTACAGTCGCAACTGATCAACAAAACATGCTGCACATCCTCCATGATCCTGTCCCATCTGGACAAGAGAGGGAGTTACGTGAGAGTGACGATAGTTCAACATTTGACACCACAGTTCCCTCCAGGCCAATCACAAAGCTTAAGGACCTGGATTAAACACCTCGCTGAGCAAGTAGGTCCTCGACTTCCTGACAGGCAGACCCCACGTGGTGAGGGTAGGCTGACATCCACCCTCAAACTTAACACTGGAGCTCCTCAGGGCTGCATCTTGAGCTCCCTGCTGTAATCCTTTAACACACGCAACTATGTAGCCACCTTTGAATTCACCATCACTGAGGACCTGTCTTGAGCACTATATACTTTAATGGACTTACATTTATAGCTGTAATCTGTATCTGCATGAATTTCCATTTTTATTTAGATGCCCTTTTTACTATTACTATATATTACCATTTGTACTTATAATTCCCATGATCAACTTTTGAAAACAACCTATCACATTGGCACAAGAACAAACAATGACCACAGGGTCCTGCAAAAAATCAGGTAAAAGATACTAGATATTAGCCTCTTCCCTTTTACTGTTTTTTACCCGAGAATGGCTATTTTTTAAATAATAAATCATTTTTAATTAAACTTTAACGAAGTAAAGTTACTACTATAGTAAATATTTTTCTTCTATTATTTCTGTCTTCTATTATTATTTGATCTTACATTTACATTTCACAGTCTTCACCATGAAATGGTTATCCACCACTTCCATCTATGACAGGGAAATTGCCATTCATGTAAGAAAAAGTGTGACACTTTGGGGAACACATCTAGTTACGATCTTGCCAAAATTTGAGAATAAATCATGAGAACATCATGTGACTTGTGTGAAAAAATACATGGATTAATCAAATTCAAATGCTTTGTTGGTAATTAACTTCCTCATATTGATGAAATAATACAACAAAATACAAATTGATAGTCAGATGGCACTAAAATATTCAGCGGCAAGGTGACATAATGCAATTAATAATACAATTAACGTGAGGTTACATTAACACTGTTACTTTTTTTTTTTTTTTTTTTACTCCTGTGTCTCGTAAGTCATTTGCTATCAAAATATAATTGATAAGTGTTTTGAAAAAGGCTTTTGTTAAACATATTCATTCATTTTGTCAAATATGAATGGGATTTCAAAAGAATGAAGGCCACATGCTGAACAGAGTAGCTGCGTACCCATTTCAGAGACATAAGGCAGGATATTTTTGCATGTTTTTTGTAAATATCTATATTTATTTTTATTTTTTTAATTTAAGAGTTTCATCTGGAGGGTTTAAAGGGGCCACCGTCTAGAGTGGATATAAATGAGCAGAGCTGATTACTTTTCAGCATGATCAGTTTACACTTTTAATAACACTTTATTTCACCAGGTATAGATTTATTTCATGCATTTGTAATTTTAATATCATATGCCTAGGATAAAATATTTTGTCATGCTTACGAATTTAACAAATAATCATACAGATCTATATTTAAAAATGAATCCTAGATATTTTGTAAATTACTTTTAGTTTGAGATGACAGAAATAAAAAAATAAACAGAGTCCATTGATATGATTTAAAATATACGTCGATATAAAAAACGGCTTAAACTGCAAATACAAAACCTTCATTCATTATCATTATCATTCATCCTTCATTCACCATAAAGACCATATAAGGAAATCTCTCCAGTTCTCAAATATTCCTTAATTTCTTAATTGCAAATCTCTGAGATTGTTAATCTCGTGGAATTTCGCTTTCAGGCACCTTAAGTTAAAAAGAGTCCATCTGTGTTGCCAAGCTGGTTTGCAACAGTGTGTAATGGCACAATCTAAAGTCAGTGGTCCATCTATGAGCTTTTTCAACCACATTCACACCACCATCACTTTTCATCATGAATATCGTGAGAGTAAGACAAAGCAATTGGTTGTATATGGGTGGGGATGGAGGTGGGGGACAGGTAATGATCTCTGACCTTTAAATGGAAATTTCATACCATGAGATGAACTGACTGTTAAAAACTGAGCTGGTGTGATTCTAGGCCCTCAGGCCGGCTGTAACTCACATTGATTGTTGCCTCTGTGGAAGATTTGTTTAAATGACATTGATTAATAAGTCATACTGGCACTTGTTAACTGACTGACATTAATACTGCAAAAGAAAAAAGAAACAGATTCAAATTTTACACTAACATATGTTCAATTACTGCTCTTCCCGGAGGATGCCAGTAAGTCACCTCTGGTAACTTGACTTGTAATCCAAAGCTTTGTGAAGTCCATATTGTGCTTTCATGTCACATCAAGGAAGCAAACAGCAAGCTCTTTCTGCTGAGTCTCACCAAGGACAAGACCTATTTGTAGCACAAGATTGAGACAGACTGATAATGACTGCTGGGGCCCTGGTCCTTCCTTGAATAAGTGAATTTGAATGATGGCGGCGCCTCTGCATTCATGTCAGGAACACCTCGCCAGTTGTTAACATTTGGAAATTGCATTATGGTCTATGTGGCTTGTGAACTCCCTTTGGCATCGTCACGGGCCTGAATCTTGCAGCCTTACAGAACTATGGTGCTTATAGACCACGTCTCTCTTTTGCACTTATCATTTGGCAGAAAAACACCTGGCTTGGACAACGTGCACACTTACAAGTAAATATAGAGACACTTTATTTATTATCTACCACTGCTCAGAGACAGATGAATAGTTTGTGCTCACTGCAGGTGACAGGAGTTCAGAACCAATAGAGAAAGTGCCTTATATACTTCTCGTGAATGAATGTCAGAGAGAGTCTAACCTGCCCTTCACCGAACTTTTTTTTGCTGACTCAGCTTAAGACTGTCTCAACATGTCATCAAATGGGAGTAAACTTTAGCTGCATTTTCAAACCATAAGAAAAAATGTAATTAAAGTTTACATCGGCAGCATGTTGAGCCTTGAGAGTAATGAGAGTAAATTGGAAGGCTTAAGCAAAATCAATAAATTCCACTGCTATTCCATTTTAAACTGCAAACAGTTTTGTTGATTCATATATTTACTTTCTTTTTTGTTTTACTGTGGTCAAAAACAAATACAAATTTGAATTCATGATGAGTCTAAAGCATTATATAGACCAGTGAGGTTCAATGGAAAACCATCCAGGAGTGTCTCCCACGTACTGCATAGAAGTTTTTAGTTTACCAAAGCTTTCTTTTTATTTGAAATCTGTTAACAAGATGGACAAGTTAGCCATCCTGGCAAGGAGACAGAGGGCAAGGAGACAGAACGAGTGTGTAGCCTGGACATTGAAGTGCTGCTGCGAGCCAACCTAAATCCTGTTTGTGGCTGCAGCTCTGCCGTCTTTCAAGCAGCTTGCGAACTGTCACAGGAGACCAATGTGGCTTTACAGATGCTCTGTAATTTCACAGATTTCACGCTGATGAACTGGGGACATCAACCTCTGTGTGGACAATGTCGCTCCAACCCAGTCTGTTTCCCAAATAACAAACCTTATGGGGAGTGTTTTTCAGATCCTGTGCATCCATACAGTTTCTGGTTTCTTGAGTAAAGCTCACAGATGACTTCAGTGCGCACTGACATATTTTTTTTCATATGAAAGCTTTCTGACTGCACTCCTGACTGGAGTCCCAAAGTGAGCTTGGACTAGCTCGTGTTTGCAAGTTCACTTAACAAAGTATTGCTTTTGGCGGCCTTAGCATAAATTGAAAAAGGTGTAAAGTAGGTTATGTGCTGATATATTAGACTTTCATTAAAAGCGGGATCGGGTTCATTACTCCTGGTTTCAGTTAGCTCCCGTCAGTGTGGCTCATTTAATCATCCCTTTTACATTGATGATTAAAGTCTCAGAAATAAGCTGCTGTTTTCATCAGGACGGGATTAAAGCCTGCGACAGGTCATTAAACAAGCCTTTACATGTTTTTTGAAGACATGTTCATAATCCTCACAGACTCAGATATCTTAACCTTTTCCACAAAGCCTGTCTTCATTTCTGATGGCAAAATGGAAGTGATGGCTCCTTACTCCGAGAAGTTTCTTGGTGTGGAAGTAAAGCTACGACTCATTTACATCATGTTAAGGTACTACGAGTATATATAAAACATGCTTTTGCAATTCTTCTCTGGAGAAGGCAGAGAAGGAAAATAACGTGAATTCCTTCTGAAATTCAACTTTACTTGGTTAATTAGTGATAACTTTCTATTCATTCACCTTTGTTAGTGTAATTCTGCCAAACACATCAATAAATCTGACTTTTTGTCAATTTAACAAAACAACAAAAATGTTGATAAAAATGTACACATCTTTAGGCTGCACATGTATTGTATTTCCACTATTAAGTTACATCTATGCAGAAGGAAATGTAAGAAATAATTTATGTTATAATTCTAATCTATTAATGTGTAAAATAATTCAATTCCAACTCTGATTTCACTGATATACATTATCATATCATTACATCAGTCACTGCAAATATTAAGCTTTGTTTTAAACTTGATTTCTTTGGTCCACAGACATTAATGAGGTGTGTGTGTGTGTGTGTGTGTGTGTGGTTGTAAAAGCCCCACTTCAGCGCTTTTAACTGGGTTCACATGTTTGATTTCTTTTGATGTTTTCAGTCTAGGCAGTAAAATGCCCATTAAAAGTGAACTCTAAAACTTGTGTGGTCAGATTTAGCATTCCTTTCATTTTCACTGGAACCAAGGTCATGTTCAAGTTTATCCGTCACAAATAATCATTCTGCTGTTGAATGCTGCTGTTTATGCCCCACAATTTGACTTCAGTGTTTCCTGGGATTAGGGGTGGGGGCATAGCTGGTGTGTGTCTCTTCCACCTTTACCTCAGTGCTTACTGTATTAACTTTGTGCATATTACAATATTAATTTTGTGTTTGATTGAATTACCACACAGCACATGTGGGGCTATATAAGAACATAGGAATGATGTACACAGCATTAACAGGATTTAACAGGAAATCATGTGTATTTAGTGCAAACTGCATGGAGAGCCAGTATTTAAGTCTTACTACTATTTAGATTCCTGGAGAAAGACACAAAGCTTTAATAGATAAATAACTTTGCCATGAAAGGTCAAGGGGTCATTTCAGTGATCTGGGCAGTTCGTGTTGTAAGCTCTTACTTTGGACTTAAAAACTGGTAAACAGTCTTTTAATTGAGGAGACGTTACAGGAAATGCAGTGCAGTATCACAATGCGAGCAGAGCTTCGTCGGGGCCGGCTACTTTCAGTCTTCATGCCAAACTAAGCAAACCTCCTCTGACTTTAGTCTGTACTTGTGCAGACTTTAGATTCACTTCATCTCACTGTCGAGGAAAAATCAAATAAGTGAATGAACTAACTCTGACTTTATGATGGATGTAGGGAAAAATACAGTAGTACAAAGCATTATAAAACAAATATAATCTAGATTAATATTGTGTGTTTATAAAATTCAATGCAATATTGAAGTAAATATTGTATAACTATATAAAATAATATTCATAATAGTGCTTTGTCAATAAATGCATTTATATGGATTCTATGGAGCTTATTCAGCTGACTCTCATTGCTCTGTATTGTTCAGGTATGTTTCACACAGTTTAACTATGCAGCTCTTTACCTTGTACAGTAACTTGACTCCGACCTCTGAATCAGCACCGCTGAGAACAGCCTAAACACATTATCATTCCTTCCTTAACCCCTAATTTTGAAAAAAGGGTTGACTGGAGGACTTTATATGTGTTATTTAATCTCTTACTCTGCCTTTTATTTGCTCCGGTACACACTAGCTCCATTGCGACACGCACACAACGTTGCAAGGGCGCACGATTCACCACGGCTACAGGTGTGAAATGTCGAAACTTGATTTAGGTACCTTATGAGCTGTGAAAACAATAGCCCCGAAATGTCACAAGTAATCCAGCCATCTGATGACCTCTCATGCCTGGCTGCCTGGGGGCTCTGTCACCACCAATTGTTTCTAATATTAAACACTGGCAGGATGAATTACAAATGAGCCTATAGATGGACACTCATGCTGCTGAAAGCATAAATTCTGATTGTATATAAATTTCTGTTTCTCACATATTTTCTTTTTTCTTGGTGAGACACAGTGTGAGTTCATGTGGAAGCTAAACAATTTTCCCCCTCAGCACTATCATTTCTTCCCATTTTCTGCTGCTTTCCATCACTTGTGAACACCAGTCAACCAGCGGGAGGCTGCGTGCTTCACTGCGGTGATGCTTGAGAAATCAAAAGGTGCAGCAATAACAGCGTGTATTTTGTAAGTTATAAGTTCATTTATG
>JBAJHX010000011.1:699353-727730 GCA_037176925.1 Amniataba percoides | reverse complement strand
GGGGTGCCACGAAATTTACAGCCTCTTGGGGCCACTCGCAAATCTTTTTTACAGCGTTTAACACAGCAGTGTCCTTACCTCACCTATCATCACTGCACACATACTGGCGGTGCTTTTAATACATCTAGATGTTGAAGTGATCCGTGTGTTTCTGCTGTGTTGTTTCACTTCGGGCTTTTAAAGCTTTTAAAATGGAAATGTTAGTTTGTTTGGAGTTTGCAGCTGCTGGTTACTATTACTGTTATTAAGAGTGAAGATGCATGCGGTGATACTTTACTTCCAGGACCCAGCAACCTGCCTGTAATCTGGTGGGTAAACAGCATTTGGCTGCAGCCCAGCGCCTGCACAGAATTTTGATCGCACTCCCGTGACAGGGAACACCTGTGGACGACTGCTGAAGATAAGACTTGTCAAGCACGCTGAGAAGCAGCGTGGTCCCAGAATACCAATGGCCTGGAGGACAAACAGCTTCTCAAGGTAATTCGATTCCGAAGGCCTTCTCACCAACACGGGTGCAGAAATTTTAATTATCCCCATTAATGTGGACGATTAAATCAACCTGGCGCTGGTAATCTATGAACAAAGAAAAGAGCTGGAATAAAACGGCGCCCTCCTGCTTGTCTTCGCATGTAGCCTGAAGTGCACACTGTACGTCACATTTTGGATTCAAGACGAGACGCGGCAGTTATTTGCTTCAGCAATGATAGCTGCTCGCAAATGTAATGAAATGTGACATTATTGTACCCATAATTAGCAGATAAGAATGTCTTTTTTTTTCCTCGCTAATACAGCTCCTTTAACAGTGTGTCTCTGATCATGTGTGTACCAGGTTTAGTGCTGCAGGTTCACTTATTTATAATAAAATGTTCAAACGTGCCAGGCATGTCCTCTAATGAGGATAAGGTGTGAATATTTCTCCTTCCATGATACTACTAATGCAACTTGCTTTATTTATACAAGACTAGAGTGAATTTAAGTGACTTGCTAAATTTTTTTATTATTCACGCTCTTAATGATCATTAATACAGGGCACTAGAGAGTGTTGAAACTAAATGCAGAGTGTGACATAATTAGTGTTGTGCACGGCTGGAAGTGTCTGTAACAGAGGGGGAAAAAAAACATGTAATTGCAAATGTTTTTTAAAAGTTTTTTATATGATGACATTTTGCTTTTGCTCTTCCTGAAGTTTATTCCCTGTTAAAGGACAGCAGGTGCTGAATGCAGCACAGAGTGTGAAACCCCCTAAAGGCCAATTTATAATATGTGATATTGAGTTCTATGAAAAAAGTGAATTTACTTTTCATTCTTTCTTTCTTTACTGCTTATCGCGGGTAAGTATTACATCTTTGCAGCAGATTTGATTTCACTCCCATAATCGCAGTCGCAAGTGAGAACGATTAGCATGTCGACAACGGCAATTTGCGTGGCGGGAATCACTTTTCATCTCAATCCACCTTAGTTCCGCATGAAAGAATTCTACAAAGAACGACAAATTATTCATGTCATTACTGACCGACTCCCCAAAGTCTTTCCCGGGCTGCCCTTGTATGTAAATTCAAAGATACATTCTCTGCTCATTACAGATAGTGGTAATGAGAAACAGGGAAAAGAGCAGGTACTTGTCACTATTGGCTGGAGTGTGTTGATAAATAGTCCCAATTAGCAGTAACCTTCAAGGAGCCACTAGAGTTTTTTTTTTTTACTACAAAATCATCTTTGTCTGCCTGGAGTAAGTCCTTGTGTTCAAGTGATTGAATGCCTCAAAAGTAAAAAGTATTCAATTTAGCCTCGGCACTTAAGAGTTCCAGCTTAAGATTGTCCTTCCTCCTTTTTGCGGCTCTGAGCTTCATGGATGCTGATATTTAGCTGAATTTTTTTTAAATGAATTTATATAAGCCCAAGATTTTTTGGGTGTTTCTGTGAGCTCTCACCTTGCTACTCATGACCCCCATCAACATTACTGCCACTGAGTTGGACTGTGCCGAGCTGCTTCCTGCAGAGTCTGCATTCACCACTCAAACACTACCACAGGGACAGATAGACAATAGCACAGTTCATCTTTTACTCTGATTGAGGAGGTTTACTCCAGGTTACTCTGCAGCCTCTACAGGTGCACCATAGCGAGGACTGCATAAGTGCCCGGTGAGGCAGCTGCGCCGTCCTTAACCATAAGGCTCTACAGAGGGCGGTGAAAACTGCTCAGATTAGATCAGATCCTAATGACTTCACGCTGATCTCTGGATTTCTTCCAGCACCGCCACAAGGTCAACATTTACGCTTTTGTATGAAACATCTCAGCAAATAATACAACGTTGCCGCTGTGTGCGGCTTCAGGTTGACCACCGAGGAAGCAGATGATATGTGAACTGTATGCTGTTTGTTCTGACAGTAATTTTATTTCCTTTTTTATATTCAAAATACATTCTCCTTTGCTGCTACAGCACCCATTACTGCCCTTTTACAGTTGAGTCTCATATTATGAAGAGTAGAATTGCCTTCAAAACAACAAATTTACATACAAATTTATTCAGATTTGTGTTAAATCAGGTTCAAATATTTCATCGGTGTTACAGGGTGTCTCACAGACGTCTAGTTTAGTGTTGATCAGTGATAGTCAACGGCTTAATGGATGTTTCAGTGATTGAAAAAACACCATTTGAATAATTAATAACTGTGGCCACTGGGGTTTTTTTTGTCTTATGTGACAGTATAGTAATGTAATTAATCGTGTCCTCCACTCTTACAGGAGAGCTGTGCACAGATGTGACGCTTGGTCATGACACACGGGATGCAGCTTCACTGAGTTTCTTAACAAGCTCTTAAACTGAGGGGAGATCCTTGAGATGTTCACACATCAAAAGTAATTAATTCCCCTAAAGTTGATAATCACAACGTTAATTATACTTGTTTACATCTTCAGAGGTATAATCAGAGGGCCCTATCCGTATTCATGAGTCCTTGATTATGGATGCAGTTTAACATATAAGAGTGTTTAGTCCTGAGGCACCTGACGGGCCTGGAAGTAAATGACATTAATGCATGATTAATGGTGTTAAGAAAGCAATCACCCATTTGTCCAAACAGGAAAAGGATGATTTTGCCGAAAAAAGAAATGTGGAAGTTCTGTTATGATTGCTTAATTTAAATTCTAACTAACCGTCTGGTGTGTGTATTGGCATGGCCAAACAGAAATCATATGTGGGAAAAACAATAAAAACACTGGAATATTGGAGCATAAAAGAGCTACACAATATAAAAATGAGATATGAGCAGTTAGAGCACGCATGCAGAGGGGATATCTTTTGTAAGGAGGTGGAGATTTAGAGAAGTTGTTCCTCTGAAAGGACACATTTGGCACTTGTTAATTCTGGTTTGTTTTAATTTGGTGTATTTTGTGTAAATGTCAATGTGTCATGCTCACTTGGCAGTCTACAGCTTCCATTTCAAGAACGGTGGCAACACAACATACAGTATTTTGGGGAATTATTTTTGTATGTGTGTGTGTTGGGGGGGGGGGGGGTCATTTCAAAGCAAGTAAACAGAAAGAAGCTGTCTGAAAAGGGCTAACTCCACACTGCCGGATCATAGCTTCAGCTTTCTGCCATAAACTTCCTGTAACCCTGACTAACATAGAAAAAAGGAAGGTCACAGCTCCGTCTGTCCCCGGGGCCAAATAACAGTTTCATCTGGCCCTGCTAACTCAGATAGCACCCTGATTAACAACAGACAGCTGAAAACACTTGGTGAATAAAGAGCGATGTGCTGCAGATGAGATGGGTTTTAACACACTAGTTTGCCTCACTGTGTTCTCAAAGTTGGAAATATTAGCTTTGTTTTGCTGTTAAATTAAGTACAATAGCACTGTCCGACTGTAATCTCAGTTCTGATTCGCTCAGGAGGCAGTGGGTGCCCCATTACAATATACATTCTGTTGATCAATATCTGCGTCTCAATAACTGGGCTGAGATTTCTAACTTTGAAAACTTTCCAGTCTGCGTTGTGTGCAGCAGTATGGACACACAAAACAGCAATAAAAGTCAAATTAGGAGTCCAACATTATTAAGCATCTGCCTCACTAAGCTTCTTATGTACTTATAGCCATTCAATAAATCCACAGCGCTGCAACTGTAAGAAGATGGTAAGAGCAATTTCTTTTAACTTTGTTTTTAAATCTATTTATGCTTTATCCGCGTGCTGCACAAAAGAATCGGCAATCCACAAACTGCTGACGACGACGGCGCATCATGCCGCCTCAGCAACTCGCAAACAAAACATCAGCCGTGACTCTCCTCCGTGGCGACTTCCAAAACAGCTGCGTATGAAATTGGAAGGCTCAAATTAAAAAAATTTGTCATTTGTTTCGCCTCTCCCAGCCTGACGGAGGGATCAGCGCGAGTCAGTGGGGGCGGTATTGCAGGGGGGCTCCCACTCCAGATGAAGCACAGCGCCCACTGTAGCACCCTGGGGTGGGCTCTGGGCTTTGTTAATGAGCGGAGCTCCGAGAATGTGCGCGTCTGGGCACGGCTCATACGCTGTCTGAATGAAAGTCACCTGTAGAGAGTGATCCGTGGGAGGTGTGGAGGAGGAATGTAACAGCATCTGGTCACTGTGAGCTGAAAATGGGGAAGCAGTTGGATAAATGGATGTGATGAGTTGGCATCCACGGCGGTGCATAATTTAAATAAGCAAAGTGTTGGTACAGTGGATACAAAGCACTGCAACTGGGACTTTAAAGTAAAGGAGAAATAAATTATACTGCAATTTTGTTGGGGGGTGTATCCAGTAATGGGTGTCCAGGGATATTTTAGAGGAAAGGAATTATAAAACAGTACAGGTAAGAAGGATTTAAGTACAGGCCTCTGAATAAAACTGAACAGTCTTCACTCCAGAGATGTATTATGCTCATGTCCTCTACTTCACTGTATGATCTGGAAGAAGAGCAGGTGGAGGAATGAGTCTGTTCTTTGTTCATTCAGCACTGTAAGCCGCTGTAACAGGCAGGAATAGACAGAATAGAAACAAACTGCACAGAAACAAGTGCACAGCCAATGAAGGCTTGTATTGTCATCTGGGGACAGAAAGAGAACAATACAGCCAATACTAAGAGACCAATAATGGCCAAGGAATAAACTGCCATTCTTCTATTTTATGTATTTGCCAATAAAAGAAAAAAAACACATATAATTGCAAATCATTATTAAGGCAAAGGCAAAGTTTACTTTAAAGTGTCCATGGATTAACAGCAACATACAACATGCTAACATTACAAGATTAAGATGTGGACTTGTCCAAACATATATTAATATCTTTGATATAATTATGAATCAACATCAGTGTATTAATTAGTCAAATGAATTTATTCATTAAGTAGAATAATGAATAAAAATACAATAAACTGATGCTGACTGGCTTTATTGAAAAAAATCTGAATTAACCTATTGACTGTTCTTGTAATATGCACTTTAAACGTGAATGAATGGATTTGTTGGTTACATTATGAGAAATGTAGTGTCCAGTATTTATGGAGTAATAGGGACTACAGCTCAACCTGTGTTGTTCCCCATACATTCTTTAATAATAAGTTTCCAATGAATCTATGTGGGATACAAAATGTTTTGGCTCAGCATTAATATGCATATGTAGCATGTGTCTATCGCTATGTGAATAATCCCAGTAGCATTAACTAAAGAGGAACTGGCAATCAGATGTATCCTCAGCAATAGTATTGATTTGGGTTTATATCATTAACTATGAAAAATTATTCAAGATTCTGGTCTGTTGACATACAGTGTGGAGAGTATATGAAGCATCATTCATTTTTGAGTTACAAGTGATCAGAAAATGAATAAACAAACCAAATGTATGACAATTGTTCATTTTTCTTTAAAGGTACCTGCCAGAGAGGAAAACATGAGCCACCATGGACTGCAGACACTGAGAATATATTTCTGTCTATCTTATATTTAATTCTCACTGCTTTCACTCTTTCTTTTATTTTTCTACTTACGATGATTGTTGTAATGCAACACACCGAGAACGTTTCTTTGTGCTCAAAAACACAATTAGGCAATACGTCTGATTCTAATTGGGTTAGGATGAGGGGTGTGAGAGTGATTTCTGCCGGGAGCAAAAATCATGCAGTGCATCTGAAAGCTTGTCTGATTCTCCTAACTATATGCTCCCGTTGTATTCGTGGCAGGCAGTTTTCAACGAGAGACAAACAGTCTCACTACAGACCAGGGTCAGATGAGGCCATATCAATAACATAGCACTGTGGCACGAGGTTAAACTTGTCTGCGGGCGGCGCGAGGAGGTGATGTTGACACTAAGCCAATCAGAGGAAGGCCTGTTCCGCCCTGCGCGGCGGCGCTGATGACTGACAGAGAGTACCAGTCTAGACAGATAAGCTCCATTTCCGCCTGTCACAGTGTCAGAATTAGGACGCTCAGCACTCTTAATGTGAAACTTAATTATTCAGACTGACATAACAGTGTAAAGGTAAAGTAGTAACGTGGTTTACTACTACTGCTGCTGCAATTGACACTAATACTATATTCCAACTTACACTTCTGTACTACATCACTACTTCCACTGTTAGTGTTGTTAGTACCACTGTTTTCTGAGAGTGGAGGTTCATTTTTACCTATGTGTTACAGGTCAAAGGTCTAATTAACAGCAGTGCACTTCTTTTTGCAGTGAAGATCGTTGGCACTGTGCACCTGTCACATGATAAAAAGGGTATCCTGTTGAGATCTTAAGGTATTTAATGGTTTGTCATATGCAACTTTCACTTGAGTGCACGTTTGCAGCAGTCAGTCTGCCAGGCTGTAACTCAGGTAAGCGGCCCACTGGGCTCCGTATCTGAAGAAATCTGCCAGAGCAGCGGGGCGCACGTCCAAAGACACAACCACCAACGGCCCTACACACTAAATCTGCTCTACCAGCATGCTTTTCAGTTGGTTACCGGCCCACATCGCTGGCGTGCAAATTGCTGTAAAATTAGGCCTGATTAGTTGGTCACCGCTTGAGCCTTCAAAATACTTTTTACTATTTGGCGCTACCATGACTATCATCACCAGCGCTTGCGTAATAAGACTCTGCAAGCATCCTACACGTTAAGAACTACGACAGCAGCTCACTTCAGGTCCACAGTGGTGTGATTTTTACAAATCCTGTCCACTTCTTCATCAACCTGTTAAGCCTGTTTGAGGTTGGAGATTTGGTTTAAATTGTAACTGCACTAAAAGTCTGAGTCCATCTTTCTTTACGTGTGTTTGATCATTAGAGTTTAATCTTCTTCTTGATCCTCCTCCTTCTCCTTCTGTTTTGTAAGTTCGACAGGTAATTGGTGTTAAACTTTGCCCCAATTTCACTAGTTTCAAACAGCCCCCCACCCATTTCAGAGCACAAACTGCTTGCCTGGCTGCACCTGTTAATCTAGACCAAGGACTGATGAGATATGAGGCCGAGCTGATTTATGTCGCTTCTCATGACACGCTAGCAGGGTCTGACACTCACCGGGAAGGTGGGGCTGTGGGAGTGTGTTTGTGTGAGAGTGTGTGTGTGTGTGCCAAGGTATGGGTGTGGAAGGCTGCTTCTTGTGGCAATAATAGATGGAGCGGGCTGGAGGTTTGACCTTGGCAGCTGTTCCCTTGAGAATTAGTCACTCTTTTAAAAAAAAAAAAAAAACCCTGCTTGGGTAAGACTGCGAGATGAAGGGGCTCCTGTATGAATGAGATTTACACTGCTTGCAAAGTCACAGGCTGTGATACACGGCGCGCAGCTGAGGTTCAAAATGTCAACTGCAACTTTGAAGGACACAGAGTAATATTTAGCACAACGCTAGAATTACACTTTCTAAAGTCTGCACCTCTATTATAACATCTTCCTCCCCTCTCTTCTTTGTAATTTGGGCCATTGTAATCAAGTTATTAATCCATTCTGTGGATCAGTAATTCTGTCATTTTCTTTCTGTTTTTATCTTCCATTTTTTTGGGCCATGTTGAATAACTTAAACAGGAAACAAAGTTGAGAGTAAAGTACAAATGACTTTATATACTTAAAACGCGTCACTATTATTTATTACTGACCCACCAATGACCAAGTGAAAGACGCATTCAGTGATGCTTCACTGAAGGAAGTATAGAAGAAGAAGACTTACTAAAATTTTTCTTTTCTCTCTTTTTATTTTTACAAACTCTGCATATCTGGCAGCATTAAATCGTCACATTCGTTTAAAAATAATTATCTTCAGTCTGTTTTATAAACAAAGGTAATGAATGAAGATGGCCTGTCGTTACGTATTTGAAGTACAAAACACCTACGAGGCTGTAATCAGAGTGTGTTACGTCTATAGCTTACTCTGGGTCAGTGTATGTTTTCATAGCTGTTTTCCCAGCATTTTCATGACCTTACAGCCTTTCGCTTCTTGCCCTTCTATCCACTCATTCTTCCATAGGATAAAAATAGCATACTTCTGCACTGAGTTGCGTTAAATGAAGCTCCTCATTAGAAGCAAACACGCTCCTGAAAAGTGCAGCCAGAGGACTGAGCTCGAATAAATGCACGTGGTGCATTTACTGTGTCCTGATTGTGAGGCCAATGAGAACTGAGTCATATCTGCAGTGTGGAGGAAGAGCGCGGATCACTGGGATGATGACAGAATGATGCGGCGGGTGCTATATGTTGTGTCAACCGAAGTCAAACAAGAGCTGAATAATTTAGTGTCAAACTGCTGTGATTCAGCCCTGTCAAACATAAATATCAAATGACTTTAAGTTCATTAGTTGCTTTTTTTTTTTTTAACCAAATCCTATGTATGGTCCCAAAAAACACTGTACTATCATATCAGATCTCTGCAGGCTTAACTGTTTTTGTTGCATATCGTCACAGGGGAAATATACACACACATATTTATGCATTTCATGTGCATAAATAATCGTGAAATAGTTTTGATGAACTGTTAAATGATTTTTTTTTATTCAGTTTATTTTTCAGGGATGCTGCATATTAATAACATTTCAGTTAGCTAACAGGATAGTCTGTAGACCCAGGCCAGATGGTGAAGTTGGAACAAAGTTTGAACAAACTTAAACTCGAGAAACAGTGTGTTGTGTTCAAAGCTGGTTAAATGTGTAGCAGTTGATTTCTGTAAAGTCTGTAGCTGATCTACCGTTTTCTATTCAGACATGTAAATAAAAGCATGTCAAATACTTTCTGTTTCTCAAAAGCTTCTGGAACTAAAATCCACAACAGCTTTCTAACTATGTAATCTAGGATCCAATATACATAATAGTAAGCATCTTAAAATTATTCAAATTAATCAACTACTACTACTGATAATAATAATGATAATAATGATAATAATAATACTTTGTGGAAAGAGACAGCACCCAGTATGCACGTCTGGTCTGATGAAATGCTTCTGTCTGCAGTACAATGGACCACACGCCAGCATCATCAGTCATTAAGAGGTGATTAGTGATTCTCCATGAGCGGCCTCTGTGTTGTGATGCTGATGGAAACAGTGTAAGGTTTCAGAAATGTTTTCTTCCACACACTGCTTGGCCTTAGTATTTTAAAGATAAAGATAACTTTGAAATAGGTCTGTAATTTTCAAGAACCATACGGTTGTTTCATTATCCTCCCCTCCTTGAAGAGCTAGGCCTTGAACAGCAGCGGTTTTGAAGTAGTCTGGGACAAAGCTCGGGGACGAAGAGCCGTTTAAAACTGAGAGCGACAAGGGCCCAAAAAACAGAAAAGAAGAAAAAAAAGAGGAAATTATGATAATTTAATTTTCTGGGGTGGTTAAAAACAATAAAGAATCAAGAATCTTTATTGTCACTGCGTTTTTACAAAACAAAATTAAGGTAAGTGGCTTCTGAAGCAATGTAATATGTACATAAATATCTAAAGATTTAAAGTTGTAGCAGCAATATACATAAAATCACAAGCCTGAGGATGGAACCACTACAACATCGCACCTCAGAGCAGGAAAATTTATTAGAATTTTTCCCAACACAGTCACTATAGTTATATAAGTCATATAATGGAGGGAACAGCTCAATAATCTCACTACTATGAGTGAACTGTAACAAGACCAAAGGCTCTCTCTTGTAAAACAGAGGAGATACCTCTGAGTCTTTATGCAGTTTGAGCAGGAAAGGATGAACAAATCTTAAACCAGATTGTTCAGTGCACATATGCAATACTCAGGACCTCGTTTGAGAGAACAGACTCAGTCAGTTGCAGTAGATGAGTGCAAGTTGCCCAGAAGGTTTGTCTGGAGAGCAGTTCGGCCCCTTCAGCCAGATGTGAGGCTGGCTGAATTTAACATCCCCCCCAGCAGGACAGGGAACCAGACCTGATTTAATACAATTTTATGGGAGTCCAGTAGGGTGTTTATAAGCCTCTTAAAGTCCACCTTTAAAGTTTCAGAGGCTTAGTTCCAAATATCATTTGCTCCAACAGAAACGATGACAGTTTCACTGGATAGATGTTTTTTTTGTATTAACTGTGGAACTTCTGCTCCGTAAGGTTAGACGTGTCCGAGCCTACAGCTGCTGGATAACAGTAAGTCGCGGCCTGAGGAAGCCGTGCATGTCGGCCCATTGATCAGCCCACAAACAGAGTGTTTGGGGAGGATCAGGAGGTGGATTAAGTGCTGGGTGTGTGTGAAGTTGATTCACTATTATGAACAATTTTTAAAAGAGTTTACAATCTATGAATGATTATCATACAGTGTGACCAAACTTATATATATCTTAAGTTTAGGCTGATAAAAGTGTTAAGGGAGTTTAGGGATGGTCCTTTCTGTTTCAACATGAAGATGCCCATCTGGTTTATGAAGATTTTTTTTTTTTTCATTTGTTAAGAAAAAACTTTGATTCCATTCAGCACCTTTGACTATTATCACGCAACATCACTTCCAAGCTGTTATATCTATTTCTCTGTAAGTACGCTGAGAGCAATTTAAGAAAAAACACAAAAAAAAAAACCACGTACTTCTCTAACAAGGCTGTTTCTAATTGAGATTCAAAATCTAACTGTATAATTGAACTAATCTTAACCCTCATCCTTCCAAGTCAAATCTCACACTTACTTTAACTAACTTTATGTTCAGAACTGCTGTTGATAAGACAAATCATACAGAAAAAAAATCACATTAAACCCTGAAGAAGGACATAGTGGATGTACAGTGTGAGTATATACAGTATATAATTATAATCATGTCTGCAGGAATGTGCAGCAGTGCTGACAGTTTGCTACTTGAGGAAACGGCAATTTACACTCGATAGGCTACGAATGGGTTAACCCAAGGCAGTGGCCCATCTAATGGAAGGCTGACAGGTAATATACGCATGTTCTGCACTTATACAGGTCACAACACATCCCCTCCTAACGTGTGCCTGTCGAATTTAAAGTGCTATGTGGATACGTCATACGTCTTTGCCTTTATTTCTACAGCTTCTCCCCCAAAGGGAGCCGACGCAAATGATAAACGCGTCGACGGTGTGATTCCCCTTCAACCTGCGAGGCAGCGGGAAAACGCTTGATGTTCTCACCTTGATCCTTCTAAAAGAAAATGCGAGAGAAGTTTTGCGTGCTATCGTGCGCGTTTCTACAAAGACAAGAGGGAAGATAAAAATCAGAGGCCGACGTCTTAATGTAAATCGTTTTGCTCCTCCTACACCACAGATACAGTCAGGTTTCCTGGTATAGTATAGCTGTGAATGACACGTAATCACTTTAGCAGATTCTGGACAATGTGTTTTTTTTTTTTACAACTTCGAAGTGATTTCAGGGGCAAAATCTTTCTCAAAAGAGATTCTTTTACATTTTTAAACTCAAGTGGCAGCCTCAACATGGTTTCTGTGTTCATATCATCCGATGACGGTTACTCTAGAGCGCCAATCTTTGCGGCCCTGTTAAAGGTCTGCGTGTCCGATATCACAGCACCATGTTCAGTTTACATCATTATCCTCTCTTTAATATCAAAATTCAAATCACATCCGTAATGTTAACTATTCGCGTGAGCAGAATTTTAATGATCGGGCTTAAGGGAGGACAGAGATATCCACATATTCTCCGTATCTCCGTTTCCCGTGTGCCACAAACTGGTTTGTAATTAAGGATTTAAAATTCACTCACCACTCATGCTGATGAATGGATTTCATTGGGGGATGCGGCGCTTTACCAGAAACATCTCTAAATGCACAGCAATAAAGAATAAATAATAGTAATGTCTGGTATCCATCTTCTTCTCAACCACAACAGGGAGCAAAGGCCCTTATCTGGTTAGTTGAAATCCTTAACATTTCTCCGCCTCAGTCTGACTCCGCCTGGTGTAAATCTTCTTTAAGCGGGACATTTACACCAGGAGACTTACATTAATACAACCCGCGATTCCCCTTTATTATTCTTCGCAACTTTAAAAAATGTCACCACAAATGCGTCCGTAAAAACAGACTGAAGGCTAAATTACAGCCGCGGTGACCAGAATAATAGTTATTACTTTCGTGTAATCTATTGCTGTCGCTTTGCAACATGAAGTGCTCAGGGAGACATTAGAAAGAGGAGCAGGTGCCTCTGCGTGGTGCGCACACACACACACACACACACTCTTTAGGGAGTGAGGACAGAGGCAGCACTGGTGCGCAAGCAAACTCAAATCACTTATTTATGATGCATGCTCTGTTTATTCACCCATGTATGCGAAGCAGCCTCATTTTTCACTGTCATCTTCTCCTTACTCTGTCGGTAGCGGATCACGGGCCATTCCAAGACAAACTCTTCACTGGCCGCTGACTGTGTAATTATCGACAACCGTGACACCCCCGATGATTTATTGTCATTATTTTAGCGGGAGATAAAATGTAAATCTGGGTAATGGCTGTCATTTTTAGGATCAGTACAGGGAAACTTAGCATAAAGATTGATTTTGGTCCGTCGGCTGGTCAGAGTCAGGAAATTAAGCGGTGAGTCATTTGCCCGCTGCGGTGGAAGATGCTTTGTGATTGTCACGATTCCTTCGCTTTAATCCTGTTCCTCGCAGACTTGTTCCACAGGAGACTCGCATTATTATCAGGAAGGAAGGGGGTAGAAATGCTGTGCTGCTGAATAAGTGTCTGTACGTTTATGCAGTAACGTACAGCTTTCTTCTCAACTACAATCCGAGTTAAAACACAAGAGAAACTGTGAAGCCAACAACAAGCGGGTAGGTTGTTTTAAGTGTAAATGCGCAAAAGAGCAAACTGTGGTGAATCTGGACCGGATGCTGATCGTGGACAGCAGCTTTACGGAAAGATTCAGCACACACTTGAGGTCTGCTTGTGTTGAATATCTTCCTGCAAAGTCTCGGGTTGTTTGGCTTCATGTTATTTTAAAAATGCTTTTCAAACTGCTCCACAGAAAGTACTCTTATTCTACCTCTAGTAAGAGATGAGAACAAGACTTATTATATCTAATATTATCAAGTTTTATTATTATAATTAAGTTCCTATCAAATTCCAATTAAAGGTCAGATTGGTGGGCAATTTAGAATTTCCGTTTGAGATGATGTGAGAGGAAAGTGGAGTACCTGGGAAAAACCCACAACAACACGGGAAGAACATGCAAACTCCACACAGAGAGGGTGGAGGGCACAAAGCAAACCCTCAGCCTTCTTCCTGCGAGGCCTCATCGTGCCACGTGCTGTGTTTTTTTTTAACCTCCTGTTATGTTGAGGGTCAAATGGACTCTTTTTTCCAAGCCTCAAAAAAAGAGAATTCTTGCTGTCTCTAACAAACATACACAGCAGGAGGGTGTTTTAGGTCGTGCCAGCACGTACGTGTGTTCAGTAAAAGAAAAATAAACTGAGCTAATATAAGAAATGTTTTGAGGCTGCAGTCATAAGCTGTGAATTGTTGACATTATTTATTCAGTGTCACAAATCAATGCCAAATAAATAAACGTGTTGAATTACTCACTAAATGTAGACCTCATTTTTACGTTCTATATTAAGAATTTGTCACTGTTTGTAACTGTCCCGCACATGAAAATGAAGAATCTGAATTCTGCCGGAAACTAAAAACACTGAAATATTTAGCCTTTGTACACTGGGTCAAAGCTGCTGCACCTGTGGCTTTATTAAGAAAAACTCCATCTACAAGCACAAAGTCTGGTCTATGTCCTGATTGTATGTGGATGACGGAGGCCACCTCACCCACAGAAGTCCTGCTTATGACTCAGAAGAGCCAGCCACTGTGCACACACACCACCACACACCAGTTAGCACCCACAGAAACAGAGAGCCAGCTGCCTGCCAGTGATTGTTTGTGCCATCTAAGCCGCTTTATAGTCATGTTTAATGATGAAACTCATAGCACTATTGTTCTCACTTTCATCAGTGGGGGGATACGGAGAAATTATACTGTGTATTAGTTCATTAAGGAAAATGTGTTATGATTTAGTTTAACAGTAACCAGAAAACAGATTCTGCTGCGTGTTTTGTTTCCCTCTGTGTGCAGCCGTATTATTGCATATTATTACACACTTAACCCACACAGTGACTCAGTGAGCGGGACTGGGTGACACTGCGATGATGGCAGCCATCAGCCATCCACAGCCTCGTCTTTGGACCTGACCTTCAGCTCGGCCGCAGCAGTTCATCTCCTGCATGCCGAGTTTACACACGAGGATGAATTTCATTCTCACTCTGCTCAGCCAATGAAAAATGGTAAAATAAACGGTAAATGGGTGCATTTATAAAGCACTGTTATTCAAAATGCTTTACAAGGTTTTTACAGATGTCAGAGTTTTTTTTTTTTACTTGGCTTCAATTGGCTGTAGCAGTTCTTGAAATTGAGTGTGTTTTGTACACACTTCAAAGTTAACAATAATTCTGCTTTATTACAACTTGGATCTCATTTTCATGTATAAACCTGGTTGTTATTTTAAAATGATGTCTCTTGGGAATCTTCTAGTTTATAGTGGACAGGTACAAGAAACATGCATAAAGTCATGACAAGAAAGAAATGAACTGCAGCAACTAAGTGCACTGTGGTTACAATGTCTGCTCCTTAATCATTGGGCCACAGAATTCACCCAGTTAACGTTTGAGATATGTGGTGACAACTAGGGAGTGTGACATAAAAAAAAGAGCGAGTAAGAGGTTGTAAACGAGTCAGCAGATGATCTAAACCACTTTATTTTGATGGTCAAACTGAACTTGGAGGAGAGGAGGAGCTGAGCTTTGTATCGTACACAAACTTCTATCAAATACTGAGAATAGCCTAAATTATCAGGGGGGCAGTACATGAATGCATACCTGAATGTTGTCCTACCCTCCCCAGTGTTCGTAGTGTGCAAAGTCTCCTCTATCATATACGACCCACAGGTGCCCAGGTCATAGTTTGTTCATGCTTTATTTTCAAAACTTGCTTGGAAAAAGGAAGAGGCTCCCTGCAGAATCTGTAGCTGCCATTTTTTCTTACTGCTGCAGCAAGTTGATGGTCAAATTTGTAGTTTTCAGTTAGTATTAGCATTCGTAATATCATGTTAACTGAAGAGCATTTCTATGGAGGTGTTTTATCTGCAGGTATCACATCTATCAGTCAATCTCACTGTTAGCATGAATTCAGTAAAGTAACATTAGAGAGCAATTTGAGTTCAGCAGTTCAATTCAGTTGAGTTCATCTTTATGCACATCCCGCAGTAATTCCACCAAAAGACCAAAAAAATACAAGAAGAAAATATCGTCTGACGCTCAAAGAACAGCAGGATGAAAAACAAAAACAAGGGAGCAAGACAATACGAGACAAAACAGTATGAACAATCAGAGCTGCAGAGGAACTCATTTCCAGCCTGCGCCTTTCATGTGTATGAAGCGAGACGTAGAAGTTGTGAAATAAAATGATTTAGTATTTTCTACCAAATGTTCAAAAGCAATGTACAATTTCTGCACTTAGAGTATTTAAAAATACAGTTCTGTTAATTTACTTAGATAAAAACTACTATTTTCATACACTCTGAGCAAAGTGTATTTCAGGATATGACACAGAATGTAATCCCAGCTGACTGCCTGCACTGTGACCACCACCTTATTTATTTCTTATTATTTGTTTTCCTACTTTGTACAGCTGTCAAGTGCTCCCCAGAATTATATTAAAATTGGTAAAGGAATTACAAACCCTTGACATGAGAGATATGATGGACAGTCATCCTGAATCACAGCCCTCCCACGGGATATCCTTTATTCTTTGTTCGCTTTGACAAACTGGTGCTGTTTCTACTGTATCTTTATATTATCATCTTGTCTGTTCAGACATCCAAAATGCTGAGGAAAACTGCAGACTTGAAGGGAAACTACACAGTTAGCCATAATTCATCATGACCTAGCAAACAGCCATGTGATGTGTTGCAAATATAAACATATTTGTTAGTGCAGCTCTGAGGTTTTCAGTAATGTCTCTGCCCAAAAACACACAGGTGCAAAGTGATAATTTCTGTAACTCTGTGGCTCAGTGTTAGAAAGTTAATTTCTCTGCTCTCTGCAGAATAAGATTCCATTTTGAAACAAAGTATGTGTTCTACCTGGGAAAAAAAAGCATAAATGAGCATTGTCATTACACCAGAGAGCTCCTAATAGATACAGCAGCCATCTCAAGAGCTACTTCGCAGTGATGTGATGTGATGTGCGGCGCAGTTAAAGATAATACACAATCAAGCCTGAGTCCATGTCGGCACTCCAAAATGTGTTCGCCCAGTAGATAAAGCACACAAGTCGTCCAGGTTAACGTTTTTGTCTGTCCTCTGGTAGATTTCTCTACATGAATCCATCTATCGAGATGAATCACGTCAAAATCAGGAGAAAGCTCAGATCTTTGTGCAGAGACTGACACCTCTTTATCTCTGCAACATCTCTCATTAGATGCTTTTACAGACACCTGGGACAATGTGAAGGTTTCTGCCATCGTTCCTGCTGTGCAGCAGGTGCCGTTGACTGACAGTACAAACCAGTGAAAAGGTGCAGGTGTGGTTTAGTGTGTAGGTGACAGTTGTTCAGTGTACAGCTTCTTGAATACTTTGTACATGCATCGATACATGTGAGCTATGTGCATCATGTAGCTATGACAGCAGCAGAAAGACTCTATTTTTTCACCCCCAAGACACAAGAATAGTTGAAACTCACCTACTCTGGCGGATTATAAAAACTTTTTCATTTGCCTTCCTTAAAAAAATAATGCCCATTTTATCAATTATTACATAACGGAATTTTTTGTATATTCATCTGGCTTAAGCCCCAGACATTTTAAATGTAAGCCTATGTGAGGCTTGACAAAAAGTAGTACGTCTCCTCAGATCCGTGACCAGATGATCTTTGTCACACTGAGCTGCGTGGTTATGCTCACACTTATCTACCACCACGCTACATTCAGTCTCCTCCTTCTTACTCACATCAAACTGCGGCACAGGCAGTGGATAACTTGATGATGGCAGGACTGCTAGTTGATGTGTGGATGGTGAAGAGGAAGGGAGACAGGACTGCCCACTATCCTTAACTCCCAATCATGGCTGGTAGGTGGACTGGAGGGGCTCTAAGAGTGACATGACCATGACCATGATGAGTCTTTGAGCACCTTTGGGGTGACACCATCCTGACCTGCAGCCTGGACTGAGTGGAGTCTCATCAGCAACTTCTCCTCTTTGGAGGAGCTTACATACTGGATATAATGTTTCTTGCCTATACACCTACGTCGGGGTAAGCTCGTAATGTGACCATGTTGTACCATCTGTCGGTAACTAGAATTGCAAGCTCTTTATGCTAACTTCTTCCACTGCAGTCCCAGTCAGACCAAACAATCTTAAAGTCGTTAATGGAAATTAATGACCCATGATGAGAGAGGTGAGATGGGAAAAAGAAAATCTGTTGTCTGGACCAGCTCACTTCTCTTCACTCTGTTCCTCCTCTGCATCCTCTGTGTGTTAGTCTCCAAATTTCTGCTGGGATATCCTTTGTTCTGGTCGCCATGCCTGCCAGCTTTAATGTGAGAAGCTGGTCCCTGAAGTAAACACTGCAGCCATAGAGTTGCTGCATGAATGTAACATTAAACACCGATCAGACCTGTGTGAACACATTTAGAGAGGGTTTTCCCTTTTTCACTAGCACAGTAACAGTTGATGTTTCTTGCTGACGTTAAGTACATCTCTAATCATTTAGGTAGTGGGCCAGAATCATTTGATCTATCTGTCTGATCTGTAAGGAGAATACATTCACATAGAAATTGTTTCCTAACTTTTTACAAACATCACATTGCCTAACATTACCAGAGTCAGAGTCAGAATCAGAATACTTTATTTATTCCAAAGGGGAAAATTGGTAATACCAAAATGGTATTAAACCCAAACCCTAAATCCTGGAAAGAGCCTGTGGTCACTGCAGGTGAGGTAGAGACAGAGATGCTCTTCCTCTCACAAAATTAGAAAAAAAAACTATAAAACTCACAAGCAACACACGGTTAGTAAAACTAAAAGCAGGTCTTTTTAAAGGCCTGTGTGAAGCGTTGCACTATAATTGCCTCTCTCTGCTAATCTGTGAGTCAACGGTTATTATGGCCAGACCAACAAGAAACAGAATCTCAGACAGTTTGGATTGACGTCACACCCTCTCCGGTGCTCAATAGCGGAGCCCCTCAGGGCTGTGGGCTCAGCCCCCTCCTGTTCACCCCAACAGGGAGAGAATTCTTGTGAAGTTTACGGATGACATCTACACCATTGGCTGGATTTCAAACAGTGATGAGGCTGTTATAACAGGAGGAACAGGTGCAACAGGAGGTGATGCACATAGAATGAACGGCTATTGTCAGTGTCAGCAAAACCAAGCAGCTGATCACTGAATTTAGACTGGACATCATACACCTAATAAAGAAACGTAATAAAGCACAGGCCTGTTTCTGTCGGCTTTTACAGAGAAGCTATGAAAGCATCACCAACAAACCGCCATGGTTTGTACATGGCCCAGGACAGGAAGACTCCACAGAAGAGAAATAAAATCTGCCAAGAACATCACTGATATCCATCGACTGAGCGATGTGGATGAGGTGCCTGCACAAAGCACAAAGGATACTCAAAGACCCACCCAAACCACAGCCTGTTAACCCAGAAGTATCCACTGCAGAGCAGCTTCCTTCTTATGGATGAGACTTCTCAACTCATCTTCCATACTTCGACATAAACAATGTTTTTCTTGTGGAACATAAAGGGGGCAACAACTTGCATTTTATTGTGCAATCCTTTGTTGTCCAATGACTCATAAAGGGACCTTGAACCTATGTTATTTTCAATTGAGTTTACAAAAATGCTGTAGTATTCCTCTCCCATCCACTCATTCTATACAGAAAACAAACAGATAACAGAGCTATAGCTACGCTGGAATATCACCTAATAGAAAGCAGTGTGATTTTCTCCCACAGTCACCTTAATAAATTCCTTTACCTCTGACAAGCTATTTCTGCTTTCAAGATAAAACTGCAGCTGAGACAGACGCAGAGCAGCCTATCGGAGAGCTGCTTCATCTGCCCCACTTTTATTTGTGTCAGGTCCTCCCTTAATTTCAGAGATGAAAATGTAGAAAACAAGGGAGCTATAATGAGTGTGCATTCATTTCCGCCCCCACGGATTTTTCATGCATATCTACACATTCATTGCTATTGGACTTTGTGTGACCTCTGGCTGTTTGAAATTCATCACTGTGCAGCCAAGCTATTTAGCATCACGTAATATTGCCACACACATTTCAGTTCAATAACTTCCCCCTTGTTTAATGATTAAAACAAATAGAGGTTTATTCCTTGCCTAAATGAACTGTTTCAGCGCGTTCTCTCTCTCTCTCTCCCTCGTGCATCTGTTGGCAAACGGTAATGTGGGCTGTGAAAATGTGCCATCTTCTATTTATAGGCTGGCAGCCTAATAACTTGTGTCTGACATTTCTTACAGAAGCATGATTGTCATTTCACTGCTCAAACAGACCACAGGACATCTCTGAAGATCATTCAGCGAGCGTGTGCTTTGTAAGCGTTACTACGTGCACAGAGCTGATGGACGCCGCCATCAAGGCCAAGACACTAAGCGGACTGGTTTGTATGATTCATCTGGCAAAAGTTACCTTTTTTATGTAACATCAGTACATACATAGTGTCAGAAAGCATTAAGTCTATATGCAAAAATGTGATCCTTAGTTTATCATATCAAAAGCTTAGAACATATTTGTATTGTCTGATTAGATTGCATCTCTTACTATTGCATATAGACACAACTGAAACATAGTATAGCATCCCATCCGGTTGGCATGTAGGTACAATGCATGTTTCTGCAATTTTATTGACTTAATGTGTGACAGTGTGTTCTGCTATGCTCCCATAGCTCCACATGCAGTTATTGCAGGCAGAGGTGTTATTTCATAAATGCAGCTTGGTGCACCCGCAGAGACATTCCCTCTCATGTGAATATTTCAGCGTATTTTACTGTATTATCTGTTGCTTTGCTTCTTACTAATAAAGTGCCTGTTGAAAAGAACAGACAACTGCCCTGCTGTGTTTGTCATGAGCGAACCACAGCTTGCCGCAATAGATTTAGTCTGCAGACAAATCATTCAAACCGGTGACTGCCAGTTCCCAACAGAAAGAAGCAAAAATGTTTTTTGTGTCCTCATGAAATAACTGCTGCTGGAAATATACTTATCACAGTCGTTCAACGTTGCAAAAATAATCCGTGCTGCATTGACTTAATCTTTTATTTAAAATCAACAAATCAGGTCAGTTGCACCATTTCACAGGTCAAGAGTCCACCAAATTCAGTCTGGACTGAAGTTGTGGATATAGCAACCAACTGAATCTGCCATCTCTACAGCAATGCTGCCACTGGTGCTGAAAAAAATGGACGGGAATACAAACATAATCAACCAGTTTCAATTACAGTGTGGTCATGATATAAGGCAGGAGTCGGCAACCCGCGGCTCTTTTATCCCTTTCCTGTGGCTTTGAAAAAAAGGACATGAATAATGACTATTTAATTTCCATCTTTGGAACCTCATTGGATAGCCCAGGTGATTGACAGGTCGCTGCACCGCTCCATGAAAGACGAGCGATACGTTAAGCTCACACATATTTTCTAATTGTTGTTTTTTTGTTTTTGTTTTTTTAATTATTCAATTTAACATAAAATAATTTAAGATAGATTTGCCTTGTAGTTGTCATTTACCTCATGGCTGAGACTTTAGATTTAATAAAACATCTGTGAAGGGAATATACAAGTCAGATGTTAATATGCGCTCTGTAAAGAATTTTGTCACGTATCCAGGACATTATTACATCAGGAGCAGAATGCCACAGGACTTTTTATTGCATTTAACTTCCACAGCAGTGTCTATAGCTTCTCCATTAAAAAAAAAAAACCTGCACTATCCCTGAGCAGATGTAAGATGTGAGGTGTATTCATCACCACACAGCAGATCTTCTAGCAGTCTGGCAGTGCACAGATCACTCATCAGCATGTGGAAACATGCAAGCATTATCTCTACATTAATTAGCCCGGTAATCACGGGCCGCCTTTAAAATGATATGCTGTCTGATAGGAAGGTCATCGAGATTTTTACTGATAAAATGACAAAGAAATGGGCTCGTCACATGGAACGGCTTAGAAAAGGAGGAAATGAGTGGAACAAGTGTAGTGTGGCCATTACACAAGTGCCTATAATAGCAAAATGAAAATCCTTGTAAAGTCAGCGAGGAAGAACTGAGAACAATATGTGTTTATGCTGCCGAACCTTTTCATGCGTTTGTGTTGAATTCATCATCCTTTGAAGCGGGAAACAATACAGAGAAAGTGACAGAAGGACACATTTCCTCCCTTTTCAAAATGCATAACTGATGATGACAGGGTGTGATATTATTGTAGCATCAGTCATTTGCATTTCACTATGGTGAAATGAACTCATTTCATGGTCCACTGGGTGGTTCGGAGGGCCCGCAAATAAGTGAGAATTGCCACTTGCCCGTCGTTTGGATGGTCAGGGAACTGAGTGGCGCAGAGATGAGGGAGTTTGGAGAAATGTGAAAATCAAGCCCCAGTAATGCCTGGCCACAGCGCACATTAGTGCTCAGAGATTTTGCATATTGCTTTCCTTCACACGCAGTAAAAGGAAACGGATCGTTTCCCGAGCCCAGAGGGGGCAGAGCTCCCCCGTCAGTCTCGACTCTCCTGGATCGAGCTTAGATCTGTGAACTCAAGACTCCTGCGATTCAATAAGTCAAGGTCATTCTGTGCCGCTCCATTTAGCATTCGCCATCAATAAATTATTGCTGTATTCATTCTGAGACATTAGTAAAATTACTGCAGACAAACAAGGCGATCACTGAGAAGACTGGCAGCCTCTCCAAGACTCAACAGATTCAAGATCTTACTTAGAAGCAGTCATTGGCAAAGAAATTCTAAATCTCAGGCTCCAACAATGCTCATTATATGTATGTGTGAGTAGAGGAGAACTTAATATATAAAATGTAAAGTCGGGGACAATTCAGAATATTCAGAATACAGGGATAAAATGTTAAATGGCGTTACGAGTAATGTGAGTTACGAGCTCAGTCACAGAATAAATTAAACTCGTAAGTAAAGGCACCACCCTAACTACTGCACTATGTTGCTGCTACCAAGGCTTTGTTCTGTGTTATTGTGACATTTTATTCTTTTGACTAGATACCAGATTCTTCTGTTTTTACAAGAAACTTTCTTGTTATATCACAAAATGTTCTCGTTATTTCGCGAAACCGACAAATCTCATTTAAACAAACTTGTCTCATTATAATATAATACGCTTATATGTTGTTAAAACAATGAACGTCCATCTACTTAAGTGAATGCACATTTAAGCACACCATCATCCCTAATTACACTTACTGTATCTGGCCTTATTGCTCAGGCTGTCGGGAGTTGTCCATTCCTGACAGATACTTTAAGTGTGCCAACTCTGTGCTGCACATTAACTATCACTGACACCACATAGATGCACAAACAAAACCAAAGCAGCTCACAGATATAATGCATCAACTTATCCTGTTGTAATGAAATTTTCTTTTTTATACAACAGTTAAAAGGAATTTGTTGTTCTAATAATGACAGCGTCTTGTGAAATCACAATAATTTTGTATCAAGTAATTAGAAGAATATGTGAAATACTATATGTAATACCATGAAAACGATCTTAAATGAGAAAAGTTGCTCATTATAACAAGAAACTGGGCAGGATTCTTTTTCGCGGTGTCAGAAATACTCACACCAGTATTGCTGAATCTTTTTTTAAACATACATGCACGATGGCAGATACTGAGTCTAGGTGGAGGATGACAGTTAAGGCTTCCCCTCACAGGGTTTCAATAATTAGTTTAATTCTTCCCTCTGTCATTCAGTTACCAACAACATGCTGCAGTGCACCTTTAAAAGCATTATTGTGACAGGTGTCAGTCCGCTCTGTGGAGCAGCACTTATATAAGAGACTGTGCTGCTGGTCTGGCTGGCCTGACTCAGTCCGTCTCACAGATGAATTTTACACAGTGCTCAATCTGTGGCCGCCTGCGCTGCCGCTTGCTGCAGTTCTGGTCACTTTACAAATGCATAAGCACTCAGCACTTTGCCTCGAGCAAGCGGCATGTGCTTCTCTTCAAGGCAAGTCTCCGTCAGCTGCAGCAGTCAGCTTTGTTATCTGCTGCTCTGCCCCTTGTCACAATGCTCACATTCACCGGTTTTAACCTTGCTCGCTCGCTTGTGCATGCACCCGGAGTGATATAGAGCCGTTTTCTCTGTTAGCAGCTACTGGGCAAGACGGGGACAAGAGGGGCTGGAGAGTACAGAAGGTCCCTGTGGGCGACAAGGTTGTGCAGCGGGTGCTGCAGATGGGTGGGAATGGAACAGACGAGCCACCGTGTACTGCAGTCACTTTCAATCAGCCGGGCCTAAACTGCTGGTTGGGTCCAAAAATGGGTCAGCGGTCTATTTTTGGAAAAACCATAAGAAAGTATGTTTCCATAAGTCCCAAGGCAATGGGGATATAATTTATTCCTTGAATCTTTAAGCCCAAGGCCAAACTGAAAAGCTTAATGTCTAATAAGTATCTAATTTAGGCCTGAGGCTGAAAAGGTTTAAGAAGGCCTTATCTCAGTGATGCTCAGTGGCCCAAAATCCCTATTGAGTTTTGAATATCAAAGCCTCCTACAAGGGAAAATATAGATGTCAGTGAACTTTAAGAGCCACATTCATCCTTCTATACTTTATACGCTGCACTTCCTCTGACCGCCCCGTGCCTTCTGCGGGTTAACCTCCTACACATATAGGTGTCCGGGCACCTTTCGTCATCTATTTCGGACGCAGCTTTTATTCAAAGTGCTGGTTCATCAGTGCTGCCGTGAGAGCCGCAGACGCAGTGAGAGGCCAATAACTCCGATGCTATTTTGGTTGCAAGGCACCTTTATCATAATGGATGTTCTGCTGGGAGCCGTGCGAAGTTGCCCTGCAGTGATTGCAATTCTCAAACTCTTCTAGTTCTGATCTGCACTAATTAGTTTGCACCCGCTTACTGTATGTGTAAAAATCTATCTGAAAGTGAGGCTGAACTCAGACAGACATCTACGCTGTTTCTTTTGATTATTATTCATTGCTCTGCCTCCTCTCCTTTCGTGCTCTTTGTTGCTGCATTTTTTTTGCTCATTCTTTCCTCCTACAAAGCCAGATAAGATATGAAAGAAACAACAACAACAATCATTATTTTTCTTAATCATGTTTTCTTTCTTTTCTCTCTGCAAAACAAACCGTTTCGGCAGCGACGGGACGGGATGATTAACGGCGGAAAGTTGACGAAGAAAGTTTCCCGCTGAGGAGATGTTTGGGAAAAAAGGGGTTTTCCACGTATCACACACCAAAACACCTGAATTAGCTCAACATCAGAAGAGAAGAGGCCTTATGAGGAACATTTTTTTCCAGTGGCTCAAGAGGTCAAAATGCAGGAAGATGACATAGTAAAGCCATCAGCTGTTTTATATCACTGCAAAATCTTATGTGTATTTATTATATGAATATCCACACATCAGAGTACACACATGTTCTCATTTAGTTATTTTTTCTTTCCTCATAACTGAAGGATTTTTATGTACAAATCATTAGAGTCAAGTCAACATTTAGGCGCAGCGTTTTTAATGTCTGATATATTGATTAATAACAGAGCATTTAGCTTTATGGTCCAAAGTTGCCTCCAGCATCTGAGACCAACGACGCAGTATTTAAAATAAACCCAATAAATAAATGTGACAGCTGGCATCTTTAGCCAGCTTGTTGGCAGCATGACTCTGAAGCACGTTTACAACTAAAGCGTCTCATTTCTCCACCGTATCTGCCCTGCCGCTGTTGTCTGCTATTCAATATTCTCATGTGATATTGGCAGCGCAATCAAAATGCATTTGGTTTAACTGAATAGAGCGTCTTATCAACCACAAAAGCAAAGCAGATGAAATTGTTATTGAACATCATCTGAGACCAACAGTGAAACAGCAGCAGTGAAAAATGATTTGCTAGGTGGCAGAAACAACTCTGTGGGAATAAATCTATTTATTGTTTTGTTAAAAAAGTCTCAATTTCAGGCCAGCTGTTGTATAGTATTGGAGTATTTTGTTTAATATAAACACACAGAGATGCCTAACAAAGGCGTTTTCCCCCTTTTTTTGTCTTGTCTGAGTGTTTCATCCAAAAAAAAGTATACTATAATAAGTGGAGTATAGCATAGGACTAAATGTATGGTATGTTTAATTTCTGTTTCATTTAAAATACTACTACTAAATTTACTGATATGTATGTGCTGTATCTATGCTACACTTCTAGAATGCATTTTTGACATAAATAAAGACAGAACTTTGCATATAGTTTTACCTTTCTGTTGCATGTCTTCACTGGTTGTCAGTTCATGTTTTAGAAGACAGTTTTTAGTTCTTATAGAAGTTACACTTTCCTTATTTGTTTCGAAACGGTGTTCAACACAGCAGTTTAACTGGATATCATTAAAGCTGCCAGCAGACCAGCCAACTGGGAAACATTATCCTACAGTATATTGTACTTACAGCTTTGCTATGTTGGTTCTACATGGATTACAGTGTGAGTGGCAAACAGAGCCGATGGATAGAAGCAGCCTGTACATAAATAATAAATAATGTCGGAGTATTGTAGTAAAGTTACATAAACAGCAGCAAGTGCAACACATAGCCATTCAGTAAACCTTAGAGTGCAACTTGAGGTTATCTGCACACTTAATGGCTGAACAAAGTAACAGAACTACCCCTTATAGCAAGAACTTTTCTTTAGCCTCCTGTGATACATTGTGAGAGACTCACTCTTACAACAAGCCACAGCACAACACACAGTTACCCACAAGGCCACCTTCAGTAAAAGGAGAACGTTACAGGGTGTGCACCAGCACTGCAGAACCACACAGTATGATGAGAACACAACAAAGCTCTGTACTAAGACATAATCAAATATCAATCGACGATTAGAAGCAAAGATCTGTTTCTATTAAAAACTCTTCACAATAAAGGCTGGTCTCTTCTATCCTCTGGCCTCAGACATTATTTGTAAGAATTTGTGGTATATTATTTTAGAGAAAATGTGCATATTAAGATATATGTATTGTACATTACAGCACAGCTTAAAATGATCGAGATATAATCTATAAGTCACATCATCCAGCCACAACAGATCATGACATCATTTATGTTGATAACAATGGTCGAGTTTTTTACACTATGAACAGCTCTCACAGCTTTATACACACCAGAAAAACATGTGACGACAGCTACTGAGTCTGCTGTTTTTTGAAAGAACACAAAGTACATTTTCCTCCTGCAAAACTAAAGTGGATGTTCTCTAGAAAATAGGACAAATATGTGTGAAACCAATGGGCACTAAAGTGAGGGCGAACGTGGACAACAGATACACACAGACAAGTAGGATCATAACTGTCAAGCTACACAATGAGCATGCCATTAAAACAAGTGGCTTTTGAGGAACGTCAGTCTGCAGCATAGATTCCTTTAACAAGTTGACAAATTTTAGGTATAAACTATTTAACAATACATCAGCATCAAGTGTCAATGTTTACAACTAACCGTTACAAAAAAAAACAAACCAAGGAGAAGTTATGTTCAGGATGCAGCCTGCAAACAAAGACAAATGTTCTGAGACAAAGTGGAAATGCAGCATTCTGCATCCTTACATTTCAACCTAAAAACCCCTAAACAGCAACAGTCGAAAGCGTTAAAACGCAAAAACACAATTTTTCAGAGCAAACGCAGATCAATTGGCCTCTTTCTTTTCACCAACACATGGATCTGTTGAATATAAGTGGGTTTGCAAACCGATAACACTGACCCATACATAACTATTGAGGATGTTTTAGTCTGTTTCCATCAAACTCCATGATTATCTTCTGCAGAGTTTTTACGTTAAGAGCGTAGACAAGAGCGAATAACAGGAAATGCAACAACTCACCCAGAACTTGCACCCCTCCCAGAATGATCCCTCATCCTCTGGACATCAGCTGGCTCTGCTCCTTCGCTTTGACTCACAAAGATCGTCTCCATCAGTGCAGTTTGGTTGCTTTCACCGTCTGTGTCCTTAAAAAAGAAAATAACAATGGAAATCATTTTTATGTTTTGCTAGTTATATTTTTGATGTCGGCCTGAGAATGGAGACCAGTCAATCATTTTTAATTTTTTTTTATAATGTAACACTACCACCATGTTCATGCCAAAAGTCTGAGCTGAAAAAAGAAAATGAAAAAGAAATTCAAAGCGTGTTTTTGTTAATTTAAAACAGAAAATAATCTTAAAGTGAAAAAATAACCTAATATCCAACCAAATATAAAAGTGGAAATGACTGGAAAAAATACTTTATTTAACATGAATTTTTATCTTTCAGATTTTAAAACATTTTAGCTTGAATCCAAAATAAACATTCTAAACTTTGTCTGCCACCCTGAGTATAAATGTGCAGGCTTTTGAACTGTAAATCATCATTAATCATTAATTTAACTACTACAAATAAACCCGCTATGTCATATGTGAAGTTCAGCAAAAGGTTCTACAATTAACATGCAACTAAATACGATGCTAAAGCTAGCTTGTAGGCAGAATTAGCTGCGCACTTTATGACAGTCAGATAGAAAATAAATGCACTCAAAACTCTGATTAAATAAATTATTAACTATCTACTTATGACATTTTTGCTTATTTTCTTTTTTATTTTAATGACGAAAACGTATTCAGCTAACCTTTAGCCACAAGTGCTCTTCCGGCTCAAGATAAC
>JBAJHX010000011.1:683815-699253 GCA_037176925.1 Amniataba percoides | reverse complement strand
CAAATTGTTGCAGATTCTGCTAAAATGTCATGATTCAAAAACTGTTTAACCACAAAACATGAATTTATATAATAGAAACAGCATATAACTTAAATGAACTGAGTTCCTGCAGGTCTTATTTCACTTTGACTTTACGTTAAAAACATCTCATGACTATTTTCTTGCACATGCACATTAGAGGAAAATGCATATGTACTTTGTATATTCCAGCAACAAAAGTAATTTTTATCCCGGCAGAATACTGACACAAAGGAGAGATAATGTTAGTTCCCATAATTACAATCCTTCTAATTAAACCTCCATTAAATAATTTCCATGATGTCCAGTCTTTGTGTGTCGCAGTCTGGGCTATGATCTCTCTGAATATCGATTGAGGCCAGATGATAAAAATCCTGGATGTAAACTGTGGATGAAGGACTCCATGAAAAATGTTGACAGCAGCTTCTGTCTCATAATTCAGCCCAAGCAGGTGCGCAGCCATTATGAATTCCTCATTATGACAAATAGAAGCACACTTGAAATAGGAGCACCGGTGTGCAATTATACATTACTGGGAAAAAATAGCTCCCCAATGGGTTTATGTAACCAAAATGCAGCTGATGGAGATATCTGTTTGTGTGTGTATGTGTGTGTGTGTGTGTGTGTGTGTGTGTGTAAAAGTGACAAAACTGTGCTGAATTCTGTTCTCTGTGAAAACTCAGTGTTCTCAGTCTTTATATGGAGATTTCTTATGGAAGACATCTAGCGTGTGTCCACTGTTCCATTTATCTTCTTTTGTCTGTTCTCTTCCATCATTTCCTTTTCTCTACCTTTGTTTTTCCCCCCATATTCTCTTCTTTCAATTGCTCTTGTTCTCTCTCCTCTGTTAATCTCATCTTCTCCCCATTTGTACTTTTCTTTGTCCTCCTTTCTTCTCTTCTTTGTTTTCCTTGTTTCCTCTCCTTTCTTTGCCTTTTTTCTCCCCTTATCTTTTCTCCTCATCTTCTCTCTTTTCCTTTCCTTTCCTTTCTTTTCCTTCTCCTCTTCTCTCATCTCATTCTCTGTTTTACCCCTCTCGGTCTATTTTCATCTCTCCTATAACCTTCCTGTCTCATCCTTTCCTCTTCTCTCCTCTTTTCTCCTTTTTTTTTATTTTCTCAGATTTTCTCCTCTCTCCTCTGCTTTTCTCCCCGCCATCTTTTGCTCTCCCCTCCACAGCTTTCTTTCATCCTTTCCTCCTTTATTTCCTTTTGCTCTCCTTCTACCTTTTTTTTTTACCTCTCCTGTGCTCATTTTCCTTGCATCTCCTCCTCGCTCCCCTTGTTTCCTCTCCTCTCTCCTGTTTTTTTCTCCCCTCTGTTCCTTTCTTTTCCTTCATTTTATCTCTTCCCCTCACCTTTCCCTCGCCTTACCCCTGCTCACCATAATAGAGTAAGTGCCCCATATAAACCTGCCTGCAGCTCCCCAGGGTGCTGCTGGTGCATTAGGCTTTGGGTGATGGTTTCTGCCTTTTCTCTCTTTTTTCTGCCTGGCTCCTAATCTATATTCCAGCAGACAACTCCCTCCGCTCCCCACGGATGCTCACTTTAAAGTATTTGGGAGGCACAGTCCAGAAAAACAGCCCTGTTTAGCCTCTCAGAAACAGTCCAATATCTGCTCGCTCTGCCTCGGAGGGGATAACAAAAATGTGTCTTTTTACTGTTTTTTTTTTCCATTCTTATTCTTATTTTTCATCTTTTTGGAGGTGATTTGATCAGAACCTCTCTGCGACGACAGGATCTTTGGAGAGAGCTTTGCTGGTGCCGGTGGCGGCAGGGAGGTTGTTTGGTTTGGAAAGGGAGGACGTGTGTGTTGGGAGATGGAGGCGGTTTGTCTACAAATACGTTCAAGCTGAGGGCAGGAGAGTGTGTGTGCAGGTGTCATTACTTCCCAAGAATATGTCTGATGTAGAACTATGTCAGACTGGCCTGTTTGGGGGGCATTTTGTGACTGATTTCAGAAGTTAAACTACTAGACCGACCCCTGATTTAGCCCATTACTCTGCAGGTAGATGGGCCTCCATGTGGGGGCAGATAACAAATCAAAAGGACTGACAGTTTATGAGGAAATCAGAGTGAGAAGACATTTTAAACAGCTTAAACTGCACACACAAGTACCGTATTTTCGGGACTATAAGGTGCATCGGATTATAAGGCACAATATCAATGCAGTATCAGTAAATGGGACTATTTTCATACATAAGCTGTCATTTTGGGAGCAAATTTGAGAGCTTTTGATCTCATGTGGCCTAAATATGAAAGGGTTTGGCTTTGTAACAGATAAAGTTCTCACAAATCTGAGACTGTTTTGACAAAACTTTAGTGTCTGGAATAATCTAATAACTGAAATAGAGATTACTTGTAGTAATTTGACGTACTATTCGCTGCTGGAAAAGTAATATCATTACTGTCACGCATTACCAGTCAGCACCTGTCTCCATTTATAACAATTTAATATACAATTTTCAAAGATTAGGACAGAAACAAGTTTATATTGCCACAGTATCCATTCACTGACACTGCTGTCATTGCGCTACCAATTCTAAAAATATATTTTCACCACACTTTCCATCAGGCCCATAACCCCTTTAGCAACACCATCGCCCCTGTTGGTCAATTTCAAACATATTTTGGGAACATGTTTCAATGGCTTAATTGAAAATATCCTCCAGTTTAGATGATTCTTTGACAAATGTCATTGATTTATGGTCAAATTTATCCTGGGCAAACTGGTGCATCAGTTTCAACGTTATTATTACCATTATGAATCCATTGTGTGAGTTTTAAATGACTGGACAAACTATTTCTGATTTACAGACTGATTTGTGTTATTCCGTGCTCATTCCTTTCGCATCGGCAGCGTTTTTTGGTACTTTCAGGGTGTGTTTCAGGTACTTATCCTGACGTATCATGCAAGACTTATGACGACTGGCCCAACACTGTTGATCCACACTCTTTTAGATGCCACTGATCTTGAAACAAACAAACAAACAAAAAAAAAAAACAGATTACAAGATTTCTGCAATTTTTGATTGAATTTGATTGAATATTGAAACAATCACACCTATGTTTTAGGAGCAAATATAAAAAATGCTTTTGAATAAATTGAAAATGGAAAACATTCTAGTATTCTAGGCAAATTTTTAGTTTGGAGTGAATATAATTGGATACCTATACCAAGTAAATCGATAAATTAACATTTCTGGGTCATAAACCTGGAACTTAATGTAAAACAAGCTTCAGTGTGATGAAGGCTGAAGATCAATTCGGTGAATGTTTGGCGAAGGGCATCGAAACTTTCAGACAGATAATAATGATATGGTCAATACCTGAATTGGCTTTACCAGAGTCAGAGCAGGAATGAAAGAAAACATTCAAAAGAACAGAGGAGACTGGAGGAATTGAATGAATAATTATCACTGAATAAAGTTGAGAAATAGATTTGAAGCAGGTTGTGCAAGAACAAAGGGATAGAAAGTAGCAGAAGGAGGGAAAGAAGGTAGATAAATAGATTTTCTCGCCGTGATTAATTATGCGGGTGGCAATTTTCTGACGTGAAAAAGCCTTGGAGTTTAAGGGGAACCAACAAACATGGAGCTCATTCCCCTCTCTCACCACATCCCTCTGTCTCTTTTTCTCATGCAGAGACTCATCTTTCTCTCCTTCTCTCTGCTTCATTTACTCCCCATGGTTCACCTGAGATTGATGATCCCCTCTTCTGATTGTGGTAATTACCCCTGTCCTGCTGCTGAAATGCATTATGCACAACAGACTCACAAAGCATCGAAGGGGGGGCAAGGCCAGATTACTATTCACTGGCCTCTTGATGCATGCTGGGATACGCTTACCCGGAGCCTTGTCAAGGACCACAGACGATGGCTGACTTGCCCTGGGAGTATTTAGCACCGCTGGCTGACAACTGATGTGCGAAGACGGAGGCGAGGATGACATTTTGCGACGTCGAGTTGTTCATCTCTCGGTAGAGACCTATGCAGATCAAGTCTCCGTCTTCGATATTTTCAAGCCAGACCTCCTTCGTTGTCACGTGTCAAGTCAAAGATGACTGCTTTCTGTGTTGGATCTTACAGTCCAACTTTGCGCAGCGCTGATTTTTCCACGCAAAATGAATGCGTCGCTTTGATCGGGTATGTAGCAACCCGGCATGGATAACACACATTTGGCACACAGAAACAAGTTGGGAACGCAACCTCATCCCATTTTACTTACAAATGTCTCGGTGAAAAGTTGCTATTTGCACATCAAAGCAACATTATCTCTCATTTTTAGTCCTGTTTGAGAGGAGAATTTAGCTCGAAAATGTGAACCATGAGTTCAACTTCCAGTCCAATCTAATCCAGCTCTCCATGGTCCAATTCTGAGTTTTTACATTGCTTTTCTTTATTAGTCTTCCTCTTTTCTTCTTCACAGTTTAGTCATTGTTTGGTTGTGTTGTGGTGACGGTAAAAAGCTACTTTTAGAAGGTTACCACTTCTGTATTAACTGAATATTCTCTCTATCAGACCTGTTTTGGGTCTCCACCAACTTGTGAGAGAAATGTCTTTCTCTTAACCTGCTAAATTCTCCTCTGTGTTCGCCTGCTTGCCTGTGATGTTCGCTGCTCAGCTAATTGTGTGTTTTTAGAGCTTCTTCGCTGAAAACAGCTGGCAGCTGCAGCCTAAAAAAAAAAAAAAAACGCTGGAGACCGGTGACTGAACCACAACAGTAAATTCACGGGCCAGGCAGTTAAATAATGAGATGAAACTCACCATATGGCTCTGTAAAGCTGAGGGAGCTGCAGATAATTATCTACAGGTCCATCACAACAGGTGAGCCTTTTCACGCCGTCACATTGTTTTCAAGCTGAAACACTGTTATCACAAAAATATCAATTAGAGACATTTTAATTCCGTGATTTGCCACTTTAAAAATGAAAACACCTACATCTGAATGCCGTTTGTTGATTTCAGCTCAGTATTAAACAAAGCTGCCCCCATGAAAGTAATTTGACGCTCTGGGCTTGAGTGCAGCTCTCTGCAGCAAGATACTGGCGTTCTTCATAAACCCCACAGTCCAGACTGGTGGTCACTCTACTGCCGTCCGCTCCATCGTTGAACACTAGACCCCATGCCAAGTTCTAACTTTTTTTTTCATTACAGAGGCACGACAGAGAGGGAACATTACAGCCTGGAATGGTTCGTGCACAGAAGGGCTCTGCAGCAGGAAGTTAAACACTGTCCAGAACATCAGTGGTTCATCAGTGGTACCAGTGAGGAGAAGTCCTGCACAAAGCCCAAAGGACAGTGAAAGATGATACCCACCAGGCCCCGTTTCCATCTGGCCAAAGATACCAAAGTATCCGTAACACCAGAGCAGCTTCTTTCCTCAAGCTTGTTCATTTTAGTTTGTTGTGTTGTGTTTTTTTGTATTATCAAAGAACTGCCATTTAAATTTAGTTCTGTTGTAAAATGAACTCTTGAAAGCTTTTACAATTAATGAACAGCTGTGGAAACTGAATTTATGGTAGAAGGTCTTCACTCACTTCACTAACATAAATATACGCTTATCTTAGAGATGAATTCGCTAAAGAGCTAAGAGACTATTAAGACAGACTTTACTGCGAGACTACAACACTTCTGTTGAACAGCAACCACTGATTCCACAATAAGAGCCATCAAGTCATCCACACGTCTCCGCATTACTGACCTAGATGTTGAGTGAGCTGATCTGAATCAGCTGAACTGAACACAGGTACATTTCGTTTCTTTTCATTTCTTCTTTTCACTTGTAGGAGAGAGAATGTATTGTTTTTTTTTTCCCAGTCTTTCACGGTAAATGTGCCAATTTCAAAGCCACAACTCTCCAGGTGATTCACGTTGCTCACAGTGAATTGTGGATTCACAAGACAGCTGGCACACACACACACACACACACACACACACACACTGGAGGTATGGCGGGTTATCGGCTAATCACATGGTTAGCTGTTTGATCCCCGGCTCTGACTGCACTGATTGGGTAATTGTAAAGCACTCTAGATAAAAGCGCTATATAAAGATTTATGATTTATCATCCATAATGAGCAGAGACTCCAGGAAGTAATGGCCCCCAAGAATATTTCAAAGGCATGAACATCCCTGGAGTGATCATCTGATATTTTGTTCAGCCACACACATTTTCAATGATGCTGATTTTTCAAAAAGTGACACCAACAAACACACAGACTTTATGAAAAGTTCAACATGTTTCAACAAAAGTGCAAAACAGCCAACACCTAAATCCTCTCCCCGCTGATGAACCTTGTGCCACACCGCGGTCTCGAGGTGTGAGAGCGCAACACAAGGACGATAAACGGAGAGCAAAACTGAATGCAACAGTGAGCATTTTATTGCTGCGCACAGTTATTATGTTACTGACTTAATGAAGCTTGACTTCAGGGTGAAACAAAGGCCAAAATAATAAACAAGCCCAAAACTATCTTCCCGACCAGAGTCCTACCTAATCCCTGGACGAACAAAAGAAAGACTTTTACTAACGCTAACTCCCAGAAACAGGAGAAAACAGCACGAAAACCAAAAACTGATGCACACCAACCACTTCATGCTCTATATCAGGAGGCGGAGCTTTTTCTTTATATACAAGGAGATGTTAGTCAGTCTTATGAGGCTGAAATGACTGACTGGTATCAGCGGCAAATAAATAATCAGTTATTTTAACACTTCATCACGTGTGTGAATGAGTCTCAAGAGAACTCTTCTCTCTCGGCTTTTCACCACCTTTATGTTTCTTCTCTACATTTGTCCATTTTTCCTCAACTCTTTATCCACATAGAACTTAAGAGAGGTGGGAAAAGGAAAGTCATCAAGGAATAGCCCAACATTTCAATACAATGTAAATGAGCAATAAGAAACCCTGATCGTTCTTTAAAGACAGCTCTGTTTGATCTTAAGTTGTGAAAGATTTTTTTTTTTTGTCTTTTGACTGTCGAGTAGCACATCAAAGACAGGAGGCATCTTTGTGGAGAACCCCCCCCCACAGGCTCTTCCGCCCCTCACACAGTTCCATTCTGCTGCATTGCAGTTTACAAAGGCCATTATCAGCACATTTAAAACAATTAATGCATGCGCCCATCGCTGGGGCGAGAGCTAGAGGTCACTAATTATCGTCACTTCCACTCTTTTGTTGCTTTATCGAGAGGAAAGAGCCAGGAGTCTAAAGGAAGCTGGGGAGGTTGGCATAAATATCCAGGATCTTTGGATAAACACACACTCACGTCGAAGTGATGTCTACACACTATCTGCTGCCTGTGGGGTGAAAAATCAGCTAATCTTTCTGATATCAGCCAATAACAGCGTGAGGTGTGGGACTGAAACATGGTAACCAGATGTCAAGACCATCAGTCCTTTTATCTGTAATGCATCCTAAAATCTCTGCTAAGACATCTAATAAAAAATCTCTAATAATAAGTGCATGCGTGTTACCTTAAAAGAATAATAATCACATAACTATGATGGTCAGTGCAAAGACTGAGAATGATTGCAGCTCTGACTCTGAAAGCTTAAAGTGTCCCTGTGTCTGCTCATAATGATATAGCGTGTAAATATTTGCTATGAGCTTTTCCATGCTGCAGTTCACAGCATGATGCTGCTTCTAAATGCAAACTAGAGGTACTTGACAATGTAATGCAAAGTAATGCCTGTGTATGTAAGACTAAAACATGTGAGAGGCCAGGACCACCACTAAACTAATTTGCACACATTGTTTTATTTGTTGCCATATAAAAGGAAAGTATTTGATACTGAGATGAGATGTTTTTTGTGTAATTCAAAAAAAAGGCTAGCAGTTTAGGTTATATGTCTATTTGTCTATTTTTACTCTGTCTGCACTGTGCTGTTGAGCAGGAATCCTCTTTTTCTGCATTGTAGAACAAAATTGGTTATTTGACATGTCATGACTGTTTTTTTTCCTCTACCTGCCACTTTCACTGGTTTGAAGCAGACAGTAGTCAAAAGATGGCATTTGGTTGGTTGGGTAGTGTCAGTGAAATCTGATCAAACCTCACTCATGTAGTCTTAACTTTAACTTTAGTGTTAAACAACGCAGCTGTTATTAGGTTCGTCATGGCTACTTCATGATAAAGACTTAATGCTCAAGATTCAGATTTCTTTTCCAGGGGACTTTTTTTTTATAATGCAAGAGGCCTTTCTAGATCACAGAAATTACATTTGATGGTTTCTAGAGGTAAATCCAAGAAAGGTAAATTATAACTTTGTACATTTGAGGTATTGCAGTTTTTTTTTATTTAATTGTACTATTCTTCACCGTTATAATTAATAAATAAATAGTAATAACTTTGCCTTATAGACATCTTATATAAAAAAACATCTAATCAAAAATATGAGTCTCTATAATATCACTAATCCACTAATCTGGATTACACTGGTGTATGTGTGAATACTTTTGATAGTTTTCTAACTGATAATGCTTCAATTTTTAGTAAAATATATATTCTTCACTGCGTCATAGATACTTTGCTTCAGTAAAAATCAGAATGCGTCTCTAACCAGTGCTTCTAGAACCGGCTCTGTAGTCGTGGATCAAGTAGTGCAGCTCGACTTGTTAGTGTCGTCTCACAGCCTGTTGTTGCAGGTTGTAGTCTGTTTCCACCGCCGAGCAGTTTTTATTATTCCCATGCTGTTTCACATGTGGAGTCTGCACATGTGCGACTTGAGCGGGGTCCTCGTTAGATGGCACAAGGAAGGCTTCGACTTGATGTCACAGGAGTTGTTGCAAGCCCACCTACACAATCTGACGAGATATTCTCTTAGAAAATAAATTAAAAAAAAAGACGGATTAAGTGAAGTGAGTGAAACGTGTCTTTCGGCTCTCTGCTCGGCTCAGGCCTCGTTCATCAGCTCGGATGAAGACATCATTCTTGTAGGAAGCTTTAGGGATGCGCGCCTGCTTACACGCTTCCACCTCCTCCTCTGCTTCCTCATAATTATACAAGCCCACACGCTGTCAGAAGATATATACAGGAGGGGAAAAAAAAAAAAAAGATGATCAATCTGTGCATCTAATCCGGCTTTATACAATAACATTATATCCATAATTAAAAATAAGATTAATGGCATCTTTAAAATGTGACCTACACAGGAGCCAGAGCAAGGAGCCGTTTCTGTAAACAGTGGGCCCCTCAAAGTTACATCCTATTTAGTGTATGTTAATGCAGAGGCCTTGTAATTAATGGGGAGCATGTGACCTTGCTGTGGCATGGTGTTAACCAGGGACATGTTTCTCTGTGAGGGGTATAATAATGTGCTGATACAACCTTTCTCACCACTCGCTGCCATGAATAATCAGATTAATATATTAAATCATGAATATGTATGAGGCTGGGTACTTCTATTGGTGTTATACATACAGAAGTGCACAGTATACTGCTGTCATAGGTGCTTCATACATCCATAGATATTAAGACTGGATGTTGCTTAATGGTATGATAGCTCAACGAATATGAGATAATTTATGAAAGAATCTATGAGAGATTGATTTACCAACCTGACACTGAATAAATTATGGAGTGATAGGGGAGGATGATTCAGTTGGCAGGTTCTGAATGCTAAAAAACACAACATCAGTGGCTTGTTTAAGCCCATAACATAACCACGTTTATTGCTTTTCACGAAACTGAGATTCTTAAAGTTTTATGAAAATAGAAAATTTTATTATGACTGGGCATCTCCATCTGCTGAGAAACATTTAATCCATTTCATCATTTGAAACGGAACAGTTACAACCTTGTATGCTGTCAACAACATATGTTTACATTTTCATAATAAATGGAATTAGACTTGGTTGTACAATAGAAAGTATCGGTGTGAGCGAATCAGTCAGTAATTACTTCTCCCATCATCTCACTGACATTACAGTTCAAGGTTCAGCTGTATTGTCTTTATGCAATAGATTGCACAAATACCATGACAGCCATCGCCATCTAAACACTACACACGCATGAAATAAGATAAATATATAAAATACAAGTAGAATAAACACTTTTGCATGAAGAAACTGCTCCAAATTCACATCACCTATCTACCAAGCATTACTAGGCCTCATGTGTCAGCCGCCTCCTTCACACTGTTGAAATACTCGCCGCACACACAGCCGTCCAAGTTCTTTGCAGAGTAAATCTGCCAGCAAAATGCTGAGCCACCGGTTCACAGGAGTAGAGAGACCTCACACTTAATATTCAGTCCCATAAATAATCTCTCTCTTGCTGTTTTTTATGTGAGTTTAAGAGGCCAAGCTGGATGTGTCCCTGGCGCAAAAAGGAAAAGGAGATGACGGATCCACGACTTTGGTTAAAGTCCATTAAGAATACACTCATTAGAGAGGAGAATTGTCTCGGTCAGGTATACTTAAAGTGCAGAAAGATGTGCTCTGCACCAGCTGTCTGCCTGTGTTGTGTATTTCTGGTAATTGTCAACTGTTCCGGTAGGTGTCAAAACTGTAAGTGTGTGGAGGATTTTCAGAACAGCAAATGAGGTCATCCGTTTCTGATGCAAATACTCACAGCAGCTCAGACTACAGCTGCTGTTTCAAAATCCCCCCAAAATAATATGAACAAGGCATGAACAACCATAACTAATGATTATCTTCCATCCACAGGATAATGACGTACATATATCAAGGAAACAGAAATAGATTGATATTTGTGATCACATTTTAAGAAATATTAATGTGATTAGCAAATGAATTGACACAGTCATTTTATATGATATATTCATGTTAATGATTTATATTAATAACACACTGCAAGACATAGCACATTGGATTATACTGATTAAAAAATGGTTTAGAGATTATCAACTGGTAGAAAAAGAAGCAAACTAAATTATTTAAATGCCGATCAAGAGGTCTGAAATGTCAAAATTCAGTGTAATTTGTAAAACAATAGTGTGAGATGGCTTTAATGTTACTTATTATCTGCCCAAGATGAAGCATGTACAAGGACCCAGAATGGAAATGCCACAAAAGAAAGAAAGAAAGCAAGAAAGAAAGAAAGAAAGTATGAAAAGATTCAGTTCAGATTCGGAACATTCTCCTGAACCGCAGTGCATTAACAGATAATCTGAGACTGTTTCTAATGAATCCAACCACCGGAAACCAGACTGAAGCGGTCGCGCTTATCTAATATAGCTGCTTAGCAACCGTTTTTTCTAAGACCTCAGTCATAAAAGGTATCTTAGAAATAAGCCTGTAGTTGTGGGGAACGGAGGGTCAAGATTTATGTCAGCGGTTGAACAGCAGCTTGTCTGAAATAAGCTGCGACTTGTCCAGAGCACACAAGGACCAATGGAGCCAATAACGTCTTTAGACAAAGATGAATGACTATGGTGTCAAAAAGATCTTGGGATTACACTCACCATTTGACAAAAGGATAAAAAAAATATGTAGCTTTTGCATCATTAACTATCTGTTTCAAGTTATTTTAAGTAATCACAGTGAACTTGAGGATGATTGGATTCCATCAACTCTACGACGAGTCCATTTAAAAGAGCCAGACTAGCTTTTGTAGTCTTTATCCAGAACTGAAAGATGCTTATTAAAACTTTGTATCAGAGAGTCCATAAGATGTAATAACATGGCTGTTGCAACAGGGAGAGGAAAATGTGTTGGAGAGATGGTTAAAAATGTGAGTTTATTTCACAGCACTGAGGTAAAATATACAAATTAATAGATGTGTAAAACTGAGCACAAAGATGCTCTCTGATGTGCCTGTTATGTGTTGAGGGAGATTAAAAGACTCATTGATTCATGAAACTGGAAGCAAAGTTATTTGAAGCTTTTTAAATCAGCAAGACGCACAGTCTAGATAAACTGAAAATAAAGGAGAGAAAGTCATTGAATCCATTAAAAAGGAGCCGTGTGGGCCAGGTGCATGGTGGAAATCTTGCAAAAAGGGTTAGCATGTGCAACTTTTATCATTGATTGATGATAAAAACAAACTGAAAGAGCCAGCGATCAGTGGCGAACGTGAAAAACTACTTTTGAACACGGGCGGGCTGATGAAGGTGTAATCCTTCAGGCACAGCTGGATGAAGGGGGCCAGTTCCTCATCCCTCTGCCGGGAATCAGCAACAAAGAAGAAGTCTAACAATTTAGACTTGACGTTCAATACAAAAGAGTTGCATTAGCCATAGATATTTCATTATGCCATTTTGGAGTGAAGGGAGGGTTTTACTTCCTCTGTTTTTCCTTTGCAAAGTTCATTTGAAGCTTTAACATACATCTTTAGCAGTCTGAGTTAGGCCAAGGACAGTAAAAGAGAAAAATATGTACTAAGAACTTTCATTTCCAAACAGTGTAGGTAGGATTTTGTCCTCATCACTTTCTGCAGGTATAGGCAAGAGGAACATGTACTGAAATGAGACACTTTTTCTGAATAGGTCCACCTTCATTTGGTCTTCTAAAGCACTCAACTGCCGATCTGAGAGACCTTCACAGGTGTAAGGCTTTTCTTTTGAAGGAAAATGAATATGAAAATAATCACCTTGTATCATAAGAAAACAGCAGGCGAAGAGGTAAAGACGTGGATAACTTCTGGAAAAGTTCCAGCACGAAGATCCTGCTCACCCAAACTCACTCATTTTGCAGCTTCTGGTGGCGAAGAGCCAGCAGAAACCATTGCAGCACCTGTTCTGGCAGCCTGAGCTTAACCGCTGTAAACAACCAGCTATGGCCAAATAACATCAGGCCATGCCAGAGCACTAATTGGCTCATGGTAAGGTGGCAATCATTAGCAGCATCATCGCCATCAGACACAATTTTTATCTATGACATCTGCCCCAACTGCGGGATAACATCACCTGGAGGCACGAGGAGGAACAGCAGCTCATTTCACTACAAGCAGGAGTTACAAATGGGCGTGAGGGTGGGCGGCATGACAACATCCAACATCCAAATTCACAATAATCCTCTGCCTTAACTCAGGTCACCAGTGTATGACAACCAGTAAGTCACAATACTGCCATTTCCTGCCCTTTTTCTCAACACAGCACGAGCAGAATCCCATAATAAGTTCATTTCCATAATGAAAGACTTTACGGTGGTGCTGGAAGAATGACAACGGGCATTGTGCCCTTTGTCTTTACACCAGGAAAAAAAACGTCTTCTCATCGGTGTATTCTCCAGCTTGGTTTTAATGCGAAGGCAGTAAAAACTTTGCGCTGCGGCGGGTTAAGGACACAGAGCAGGTGATGCGTTGAAGGACAGAGGAGAGGAGTTCAGAAGATAATGACATCAAACATTTTTATATCTTTACATTTAATTGACTTAGAGCTCTGACCAGCAGTTGTATTTATTATTTATTCACCTCTATATTCATTTACCATCGGGCAGTGAAATATGCTCCACGAGCACAAGGTGATCATCATTTTGTCCCACCGAGACTTGAAACCTGAATATATTCAGTTTGCAATGACACACAGCGAAGCAGCAAATCATTCGATTTTAAAGCCAAATGCAGACACACACACACACACACACACACACACACACACACACACACACACACACACACACACACACACACTTGAGGTCACATTAAAGGGAATTTCAATGGTAAATGGCTGCATTTATATAATGCTTTTATCCAAAATGCTTTGCAATTTTGACTCTCATTCACACACACACACACACACACACACACACACACACTCACAATGGCAGCAAGTTACTTTACAAGGTGAAAAGCCAGAGCACATGTATTATCAAAGTTACATCAGTTCAAAGGAGCATGGAATTGTGAACCATACCACATGATGATCCATCCAACGCACACATTGATCGATAATATAAACCTGTAGTGTGTGGTATGGAGTATATTTGATAGAGATGTTATGGCTGGTATGGGAATGACCTAACGTAATGAACAAACCCTCTTAAAAAAAACCTCCACCATACTGTAGCTTGATCTGTACAAAGCGACCATATGGTGTGTTTAAGCCATGTAATTTGAAGATGGTAGATAAGATCTATAAAAGCGTGGCACAGCGTGTCACAGCCAAACGTCTTCCTCTCGTGACGACACCGTCCTCTCTGCTCATTTTTATCCTCCACCTTAATGGCACCATTTCACAGCCATTTACCTCTGCACCATGCGGTCCCCGTGAGCCATTAGAGCAGATTTCTGCGGAGGCACAATCGAGATGTCCTCATGGGAGCGCATGATACTTCAAACACGGTAAAGTGGCACGACACAGCAGTAACGGCGCCTCACACCAGCGCTTGGCGGGGAGAAACATAATATCAGATGCAGATTGCGACGTGGAGACCACAAACAGTATGTCCTGCTCAGCCAGCGCCGGTGGAAGCAAAATAGTGAGCGTTCATGGGGCCGGTCATTTATTTATGAGCGTTTGGATGGATCTGGCCACTTTCCCCAGCTTTTTTTTATCGTTAGTTTATTTCCCCGAGGATGGAGGGATGGATGAATGGAGGAATAGAGCAACAGAGAGTTCTCTTTGCAGAAGACCGGGTATCTAAGAAGGAGACGGTCAGCACATTTTGCTTGATAGATGAAGAGCAGAGGGACTAAGTATTCCCTGTTAACTGCAATTCTGCTGGCGTTTATTCTGCACACAGGACTGCAGTTTGTTTTTTACATTTATTGTGAAAAGCTGCTAGTTCAAGAAGAACTGGAGCTGGCTGGCTTTCTAGTTCACATTGTAAGCTTCTGGGGAATGATGCTACCATAAATTCGCTTTAACAATCTCAATCTTTCTAAGTCTGCAACGCATTCAGATGCTGCAGACTGGACAGTAGAAAGAAATTGTAGCCCAACATTTCTATCTTCATGTTGCTGAGTGTCATTTATTATCAAGGAAGTTGCATTTTTGCTCCCTAACTCCCTAAAAAGATGATCAAAACTATAACTCATGATAATCATTATAATTATATGTTATAATGTGTAATGTGTATATGTATAATTATATTATATGTGCCCTACCTGTGTGTGTGTTTGCAAGCTGGTAACAAGAAAGGTCATAATATTATAATAGAAATGGCAAATATTATCTAATAGCAGCAGAGAAAGAGGAAAAGAGACTTGAAGTTGGTATAGAAATCAAATAAAAATACATATAACATAATATAACGGTTAAACTTAAGTTTATAGCACTAAGAATATAATAGAAAAATATTATAAGTAAAGAAATAATAAAGGTAACTATGGTAAATAACGACCTGATCACTGCCTCTAATCTGGTAATAACACCTTTACATTTACAGTTTCAGTTACATTAGAAGATTTGTGTGTTTGTGGCTTTTGCCGTCATCGATCCAGTCCTTTGAATGAATCTGTTTTATTAAAAGGTGTACATATGAATTTCAGTAACCTCTGCTCAAGGAGCTTAGCCGG
>JBAJHX010000011.1:659151-675165 GCA_037176925.1 Amniataba percoides | reverse complement strand
TATATGAACAAATCCATTAAAAAGGATAATAAAATATGAATAGTTAATTAATTATGATGAACATTTCCCCACCTCTATAGATGTAGATGAATACAGGCACAATATTTACACAGAAAGATGGTCTATGATCGAGTTGGAGGTTTGAGCGCCGCTGCGTTACAGACCTCACTCCATTAATAATAACAGGGCTTCATTGTTTAGTAAAGGTGGATTTTTCAAGCCTCAATGAGAATGTAATTTATCCATCAGATAAAGGTCCCATAGTTTTGACTCCTTGTATTGTATATGGGAGCATCTGCTTTCAGACACTTCAAGGCTGCAGTGATACATTTAAAAGCTATTTGTTAGCCCTCCTGTTCAGGCCTTTATTACTCCCAGTGGTGTCACTCTTTGAGGGCATCAGATCTCCCTCTCTAATTCTATACAAGAAGCCTAATTTGATTTTTAATTGAAGCCATATGTTGAATCTGAGTTTTGATTGACAGTCTGGTATCAAGACTAATTCTTAACTCAGCAACAGTGATGTTGGTGCCAGTGAAAGTTTTGAAGATGGGATGTTCAGGGTCCCTGGTGGATACAGAGAGTATCATATACACAGTCTTTTCTGCATTTGAAACTATTCTATGGTGAAGAAACAACCACTGGGAAGCATTAAGTGGACGAGTCAGGCCGACCAAAACATCGGGCATCACATAGACCTGCTGACTTTCAAACACTTTTGAGAAGTCAAAGGAGGAGACAGTGTTACCAGTGACCAAAGCTGCAGCTGTTTGCTTTGACCTGGGTGAAAACCAGACAGCTGTTGCTGTATAATGTTTCAATGAATGTGCACTGTTCTTAACTGAGTAATGATTCGAGGATTTTTACAGAGAAGGACAGATAATGAACACTAGTTGTAGAGGTTTGGGACATTACAATTTATTTCTATGAGGATACTACTAAGGATGTTTTTCCAGTGAATGTCAGCAGTAACACTGAAAGATTGTAAAAGAGAAAATATTATGAATGTCATAGACTGATAAATATTTAAAAAAACACATGTGAGGATCTTTTCTTTTGGTGCTAATTTAACAATAAGAATTAATTTTAATGTCTCTATGTGGTCTGTTAATAAGTATGATATCAATTAATGTGGAGTTAAGAGGATTTTTGACATTTGGTTTGGCGAGCTTGCCTATGAGCTGGAAAAGATTAAGTTTCAGGTACTGTTATTTTAATTTGTTAGAGCTGTCAGAGAGCCAGTTCGCCCATATATGGGTGTAATTGGCAGTGTCCCACAATTCCTCCAGCCTGAGCTTGGATGTGTTGGGCCCATTTTGGATATTATTCAGGTGGTCTGAAGAATCTAGTGATTATTTTCCATTTGCATTCACTCCATGTGGTCATCTGGGATTTTGGTACAATTACAATGTACTGAATGAAATGTTTTCAGACACACTTGAGGTATTCAGAGTTATATTACTGTTATTATTTCACAAGAAGGCACAGCGTAATCTGTTAAAATGACTTTTAAAAATAAAATATAAATGCGGGTTTCGAATGATAGCTCTGACAAACAAGTCTGTGCACAAAAACAGTGATTTTGTATTATTTTTTTTAGAGAATTTCATTCATTTTTTGAGAGTATAGTAAATTAAAAACCAACAAGCAATTTATAATCTTGTTTTAGAAATGACAAAAGAACTGAATTAAGGTTGAATAAGAAGATGACGGCAATAATGGTAATTATAATAATACTAAGGTTTTTGATAAGACCAAACAGGAACAAAATTTACATGGTGAATGTTCAGAAATGGTGTTGGTGACATCCTGCGACTGAGGACAACAAGCTTTCAAAATAAAGTACAGGTGTGCAGGTGGACATCAAGTGTCTTGGAAAAGCAAATGACATCTTTTATCTTATGTCTATGAAGATGACAAGCTCTGTGTATCGCGCATGTTTCAGCCATGCTTTTTAGTCGTCCACCTCATGCATATCTGACAGAACAGAACCACTTCCAGTTTGAATCGATACAGCCGTCTACACCTTCTGGTTATTTGTGAAATCAGCTGCATCCCAAAGCATTTTAATGGTTCGGACATTTTTCTTCTGCATAACTGCATTAAAAATGAGCATTGGGTTCTGAATGCTGCCAAATGTGTAGAATCCTGTGTGCACAGTGATGGAAGCTACTGCTGCTCTATGTGCTGTTACTTACAAATAAAACTATGAAATGATGAAACTGGAACACATGCTTCCAATAAAACAGAGCATTCAGCAACATATCATGGCCAAACTTGTATTACTATAGTTAAGAATGAAGCATCAACCTAAAAAAGTACCATTCCCATGTTATACTATTCAGACTTCCTGGTGCATCAGGTAGACATTTAGCTTCAGTCATGCCTATTCTATCTCTCAATCTTGACTCAGATAAGACATCATCCACCAATGCAGCCTGAAAAGCTAAAAATTCAAGGTAAAAAAAAAAAAAAGAAAAGACCACAGAACACTTGCTGAGGGAAAAACTTATTGCTTTGAACTGAAGCTGACCCAGATGAACATATCAACATTTGGATCAACTCTCTTCTCTCATCTGCATTTTGGCAGCAGGGCAGTCAGAGGATTTTTTTTTTCAGGAGAATTTAGGGAGAAAACTCAAACTTAGACGGCAGAAGTGGAAGACACAAAAATAGGATATTGGAATGCGAGAGGGACATCTTGATTAAGAACCATCTGCCACACCAAAAAAAAAAACAAAAAAAAAACGCAGAAGATTAAATAAATAAGAACTTAAATTAAACTGGATTATGCATGATTACCTAATCCAGGAGACAGTACGGGTTCAAGAGTTCAAGGGATTTTCTTAACTGTCATGTACGCCAGTTTGTTCCTCGCTGCACCGCCCTGCAAGTTTATTTTCTCACAATACGAAGTCTCACTAAATAGTTTGAAATCCGAATGAGAATGGTGGTGATGTGACGCTAACCTCACAACAGCAGTTTTAGAGATTAGCAGAATAGCTTTAATTGAATAGTTTAGTGTGGTAAGACTGAGATTAAACAGCCAGGAACCTTAAGTGCCTGTATTTAAAGATGATTACATAATCCATTAAATGTGTCTATTAACTGTGATTTAGACCCATATTTAGCCTACATAAATGTAAATGTATTTTTTTATCCTGCGTCCGGTGTCATGCCGATGTTTTACACAATCCGTAATATACAATACTTCATGGATGCAGTTAAGTAGGTTATACAAGCTTTGCACTCACATCACCAAAACTATTGTCATCAATAAGGCCCCTTACACACACACACACCCACAAGCACGCGCTGGATGGAACCTGTCACTCACACACACACACCTGTCTGTCACTGTACAGCTTTTCACCTCTCGCGCTGCAGGTCTGTCACAATACAACAAAGTAATATAAAAGAACGGACCACAGAAGCTTTGGCTTCTTGTTGTTGCATACCGAACTCACATTTTTAACCCGGTGTGACCCGCCCACCATATTTCACCCAGTTTATCTTGAATACAAGATAGCAGTTATTATCAGCATCTGAATGTTGAGTTGGCATCTGACAGATGATACATCACCACCGATGAGTGGCAGCATGTGTGCATATGAACCCTGCGATGAAGACATTATTGCCTCTGTGTCATGTGGTCGTCACGGTTACATGGCCTCTTTATTTAAACAGTGGCTGAGCAGAAGGGTGAAACATTCAATCATTCTGCTTCTGATTACTTTTGTGTGCATAAGCAGAGATGTTTTAATATTTGTTTGACTTGCACCTAAGGCCTTTAGAGTTGACTTTACAAGACCCGAAACTGTTATTTCTGCTCTGAGTGGATACATATTTGTAGTTTACATAGACAGAGATAATCCTGATTCATCATCTTTACATAGAAGCACAAGAGAAAATCTAATTCTGGTTACTGACAGCTGAGCATGCCACACTTTACTGAGCCTAATTATTTATGATTTCTGGGGACACCGAGAGCTCACAACCAAATAACTGATCGTGAATCTTATTGGTCCAGAATGAATCATCATAAATAATGAATGTAGAAACAGGACCAGAAAAAAATAAAATCACACAAACAGATTGCCTAGATTACTTTTAATCAGTTCTTGATCAGCAGATGGATGTAATAGTGGTTTAGCTTTGAGTTCATGCCAAAATCTTAATATTGTAAAATCCTGTGGTTGTTCTGCTTTGCTTTCACGCCACAGAATCTGCTTGTTTAGTTCACAGAGCTTGATTGACAATGTTTATACCAGCCCAAATGAACAGACCAGACCTCACTTCAAACAGACTACATGCATTTGGCGTGACTACAATTCCCACAACCTCTCTGGAAAACATCTTTGTCTAATAAGGACCAGCAGTCACCCTGCTTGCAGCGTAATGTGCATGAAAGACTGTCGTCTGTAGTCAAAGTACTTCTCACGCACTCCTCCTTCTCTCAGGTGACACCGATACTGACGTATTGTCATTTTAAGCTGACAAGGTTATAAAACACTCTTTCCTCTTTCATCCCAGGATCGCAACTTTGCGTAACGGTGAAATGAGGAATACGGATGAGGCTGTCTCGTCCCCCCCTCCTCCCCCTTTATCAGAGCCCGCAGAGGAGCCGCGACCTTGAACAACCTTGTTGCCGGACGCTGGCTCTCCATTAATGAGGGTAAACAAGGCAACGCTGACAGAATCTAAATGCTTGCGATCTGTAAGCATCTCACACTGATAACACTGTTTACATAATTAATCATGTTGCAAAACTAATCTGCCACAGGTGAGCCGTGGATACATTATCTCAGCTCAATACCAGATACCTGCAAAGGGTCGCTTGAGTAAATGTGGATAAAACGTTTGAGGAGGCCTTTTTCTTTATTTTTTTTCTCCTTTTTTTCATTTAAAAGACATTTCTGTGTTCTGTTGAATCCCGATTTCAGGCTCCGCCGGGTCGGGCAATCATTAATCTTCATTTCTGCACTTTGGGATTCGCTGTGACGTTCCTCTCTGCTTTGACTCCCATCATCCTCTGTCAAAAAAATGTAACCAGCAACACAGCCCGCTGTAAACTTAATGGCAAAAAATAGAAGAAAAAAAAAGAAAAAGAAAAAAAAAACCCTGGGCAAAGAGCGTGTAAAAGCATGGGAGATGAGAGGTGGGAATTCCAAAGGGGCCTCTGACTCTTTGAATTAGAAAATGGATGAGACAAATATTCACAACACTTAGGATGCCCATATTGCACGGAGGCTTTTTTCCCCATGGATTCATGGATAATTACATGCCCGCTGGAGATGCAAAAAGCTTATATGAGAGGGAATGTAATGAAGGAAGATATAAAATAAGTCATCAAAAGGAATACTTAAAATGGGACCTACAGGAATCAAAAGATTTGCCGGGTAAAAATCGACTGCAGCTACTGAAACATCCCTCAGGTTGTAGTGTTCTCAGTTAAAAACTCTTCTTTTTTTTTAACTTAGGTGAGCACATCACTTTCCTAAATCAGTTTTCTGAGCTCGTCAGGCGTGCGAGCATATTTGAAATGTGACTTTAGGGGCCGTGATTAAATAATACAATCCATTAAAATAGCCCTGCAACAAATATGTTCTTTGTAAAGCTCTTAATGTTCTTAGTTTTTTTGTGAGAGTGTGTCAGAGAGGCAATGATTCAGCTGCGTCTGTGTAGAGCAAGCTGCTGTTGTCACACTCGTTCCTGCACATCTGTTCAGTATTGTTTTCAGATATGAGAGTCTGTTAGTCAGATGTGATGAATATGTACAAATGAGTCACAGGTAGGGACAGGCTCAGTACGCAAAGGTCATCGGTGAGCATTAAACATTTGAGTTGACTGAAAAAAACTTTAAAATAGATTACTGAGGTTGAACATGAGGGAAAAAAAAGGCACGAATGGCAAAGTTAACATGTATTACCAATTTCGGTAGTATTGTACTGTTGCGCAAGCTGCTGATGATTGATTTTTGATATATATATTGATATTTCTTATGCGTTTTATACAGCTAAAAACAGCCCAAGGTCAAATTAACCCCAAAGAAAACTGATGTATACAATGTGTACAGGACCCTGAAAACATATGTTAGTTTTATGTTTGCCTAGTTGTCCCCATGAAATTAGGAAAAACATTAAAAATGATGCCAATCATTTATTTTGAGTGTTAAACACCGAATGGGGCCAAATTGACCCCAAAGAAAAAAGGAGGAAGACCTGAGAGGTGCCTTCATGTAAAGACAGAGGTGAAAGTAATGCAGCTATTTAGCATTTACAGACAAAAGTTAATTCATCTTAAAATAAATAGAATAAATAGCTAGAGGCATTGAAGAAATGACCCCTATTTACTGATGAACGACGAGCTAACTGGTCTCCAGATTTTATTGTGGTGGAAGCGTTACTGCGTTACACGCATTGTTACCATGCATTTCACAAAGTCAGATCCGAAATGCTTCCACAAACTCCTCGTCAGATGATTTCCGTGATTCGCACGCACACAGCATGCTCAAATTTCATAAAAAAATTAAGGTCTAAATGTCCAATACCCAAATGGACCCTGTGGAAATACATTACTGAATCACTGGGGGAGCCATTTCAGGAAGAATCCCAGTTCAGTCAGCAGCAGTATCACCAGAGCAGACGCACCGAGGTCTACCTGATCCACTTATAGAGGGAGGGATGTTTGCGTTGATCATTTCGTGAAAATTTTTACTGTTTGTTGTACATAACATTGAATGATTATATTCGTTTCACAGAGTAAATGTCATTCTGCTGATCCTGAAAATACATTATGACTTCTTTAGGACTAAAAAAAAAAAAGCGTCAGTATATGTTTATTCATTATGCAAGGCACATTTAACGGAAGCTACGTTGCTTAAAATGCCTCACTGACCAACCGCTGCGATACAATTCTGCAACACACGCGAAAAGCGCTCAAATGGCTATATGAGCTCGCTTAATGACATGTTGATTAGCCAATGGGGTTGGGACTTGACTGTGAATTACTGTGAGTTAAGTGTGAGGTAATCACACGCTCACTGATTAATACTGAGCCACAGCAGAGTGTCATACATCATGCATGAAGTCATACATTAAACTGTGACTCATCCATTCAAACAGGAGCTGCGGCATCTTGGCCTGCTGCAGCTAAATACAGTTAGTACTCTTGCTGCAGTAGGTCTTAGTGGATAAAACGATGCTGGAGTATTATTGCAGATAATCATGTAAAAAACAGCTTGTTTTAAGTTGTTTTTTCTCACTGAATATCACCAAGGAAGGAATCATTCAATTCAGAGACAGCAAATTAAACAAGATAAGTCTGCAGAAAATGACACTTTTACCAGTGGTGAAAGTGCATTTACGCAAATGTTGTGTTGACACACAAACTTTTGGTATTTAACTATTTCACTACATTTTAGAAAATATGGAACCCTTCACCCCACTTAACAGCTATTGTTCCTAATTGCCTTATATGTCATGATTTGTACATTTACAGATTAAGATATCAAACGCAGAACTGCAAACATTCCCACAGATTAACGAGCCTGCTGGGTAATGCAGTTCAAATCAGTTCCAACTCATTGAGCTATGCCACTTGCACATTAAAGTGTCAGTAACAATGATCAAATTATGAGATACATAACAGCAAAACACTTAAAAAGAAAGGCATCTAAATAATAAATACTTTTCCTGTACTGGGAATACTCATTTAGATACATTTTTTACACACATTTAAGTAGATTTTACCCTGAAAATGGTCAGATTAAATGAATTTAATACAAGAGCAGCTTCACATGACACCAAATGTGTGACAGTCTATATATAAAATGAAAGTAATAGCATTACAAAAGGTAATCCCTATTGTAAAGCTTTGTAATAGATTATGTTATCATGTATAAACCTGTTCCCCTTATTGTGTTTGTCACTGTGCTTGTATGGGTCTATAAATGCAGAGAAATGTGCATGTCTTTAGGACAGTATATATAAATGTGCGTGAGTGTGTAAGTCACCACGTGCAGCTGTGGGTGTGTCAGGCTGCGCCCCCGTGTGTGTGTGTGTGTGTTGTCAATGCATGTGTCGTTCAGGACTGTCTGCAGTATTGACTTATCAAGCCGCGTGCCTTGACCTGGGCCGGGCCACCAAATTGAGTCATCATCAGTTTAAAGTACCTCTGAGGCCTCTCAAATGAGGCCGATCCTGCCCGGGCATCAATATTTTACGTGGACGGCACAATGATTTTGGGAACAAGTGGCGTATTGATAAACACGAGAGTGGAGGTAAATGCCAAACGTGTCCTTGTAGCAGCAGCAGCCGTCTCTGCGGGAGTTTCACTAGCTGGGGAAAACACGAAATCCAGTTTGCAGAACAAGTCTGGATTGTATTTAAATCCTCAAAATGACCACATGAATAAAGCTAAATTGATCACTGTAAAATGTTTTAGCGAGGAATTATACGAGAAATGTGTCTTGCAGTGACAAAATCAGCAGTTCCTCCGGCTCTAAAATTCTCTTGTCTCCAATTGCAGGTGTGAGCAGTGATTATGTGGAGTGAGGTGAAGAGAGGGGGTTCAAGAGGTGGGACGTGAACGAAACAACAGCCAAACAAAGAGCTGCCATTCCAGGATACACACCACACACTGAATCCAAATGAAAGCCTGAATGCCATAATACATGGTAACAGCAGACCCTTCATGCTGTCTCATATATATATGTATACGTGTGTGTGTGTGTGTGCATACTTCTCTATTAAAGTGAGCAAGAACAGCTTGTAAGTGTGTTAGCTGATATCACTGGTGCCTATTTTTGTTCTGTTTTCCTTTTATATTAAGGCAAGTTTACTCTTTATTGATTTCTCAGCTCGTAATTATACAAAAATATGAATCCGGCAGAACAATCTAGGAATTTATGTACTTTTATATTAGTCTGTGTGCATTTAATGCTGTACTTCACTGCTGTAATTTCACTAAATAAACTTAAATGATCTTTGGGACTCGTGTGAGAAGTGAACTTTATGGGATATACGCTCCCCTGCCACAGATCAGCCCATATAGCACTCACACAGATTGCAGATCATTAGCAGAGAAATGGAGACAGTGTAAACAAAGTAAATCCCCTTTAATTTAAAACAACAAGGAAACGCTTTACATTTGTGAGGCGGCTGCGGATATGCAATTAGGGTTTGGAAGAAATCCTGTAAACTTGTATTTGTCAAAGAAATGCCTTTGATTATATAGCAAAGTTCTGTATCTATGTCATAAATCATGCACAACTTCAGTATGATCAGTGAAATGAAAAATAATGAAAGAACAGCATAGGCAGGTACACACAAAACCCCTGGATGCACGAGTTCAACGTTGACATATAATAAAACTTGACATGTACAAACTGAATTTGAAACAGAATTTTACAATACAAGGCGGAGTGGACTAAATTCATTGTTGAGGACTCATGTTCATCAGAGGAAGTCACCATCATGTGCATCAAAAGGGGCATCACACAATTCATATTTTAGATCAAAATTTGGTATTTCGGTGACTTTAGGTCTTAAAATTACAATAAAGCTAAAAAAAAAATAAAAAACAAACTAGAATACATACTTCACACACAAAATACTTTAAATGAAATATTAAAATGGAATATTCCTGTGGATGGGGCACCGATCCTTTTGTTCAGCCAACATCCAAAAACCCAAACATACAATGGATTCAGAAACATGGAAAATATTTGACACATTTGGGATGTTGTACCTAATGTTTTCTGAAAAACACAATTAACTGACTATTCAAACGATGGCCAATTTCTTTTCTGTCAGCTGACTAATTAATTCATCAGCTGATCACACTGGGCCCGGTTGTGGCATTAGCAAACACTTGTGTGATAAACAGCAACAACTTGATTGCTTCAGGTGTTTGAACTTGTTGCATGTGTTTTCTTTAGAGGATGAAACCTCAGCATGAGAGTTCATTCCTGATTTAAAAGAATCAGTGCGGCCTTGCAAGATCTAGCTTGCTTGACATGTCGAGACTTTGTCCTTCTTTCTCTGAAAAATGTATATATGTAAATCTTAAATTTTATTCATATTCTTCTTTCTCTGCTTTTTTTTTGTCTTGGAACGATCATTAAGAGTGAGACAAACCACTGATGTTCTTGAAGTGGGCTTTTTTTTTTAAACAGAACCCTCTCTCTGCAGAGACCTCAGTGCAAAGCCACTGCTCCAGAGTCTATAGACAATCACAGCGTGATTTTAATTTGTCCCCTCGATATCTTATTTGCCGAGCAGGGACCCTGGAGGGGCCTCGGCCCAAAAGAGCACACAGCATTATTGAACAAGCCAAGGATCACATAAAGGGCTTTGTATTGATGCAGACGGGGGCAGAGGGATGACAGTGAAGTAAAAGCCTGGCTGGAGGGAGACAGAGAAGGCGAAGCAGGGATGGAGAAGAGGGATGAATTATCTCAAGTACGAGATGTGCTGCGGGGAAGCAGAAGTAAAAGTAAGCGAAGACCCGTCACGTTTCCAGCCGATGACTTCAACATGCAACTTCAATCATTTACTGTACAGCATGAATGACAGATCTTTGAGAAAGATGGTAGATGGATAAACTAGCCAGAGTTAGCCATGGAGAGATGTTTATCATCTAATAAAACAAATTTAAAAGCTGCTGAGTGAATTGGGTTTGGGTGGAGAGTGTCTAGGAGTTTGATTCAATTTATATTTGGCAAAAAGCCAAAAAGAAGCCCTAGGTTGATGAGTAAGATGTTACCTTGGCCAAATTACTAACTGGCTCTATATCTACTGGGTGTTACTGTTTGCATCTGTTTATTTCAAAGAAGGAAAAATAAGTCTGGCTCCAAAGAAAAACTCTCTCAATCATTGTGCATATTATTTTATTATGTCCTCTAAATTCCAACTATCTACACTTCTTTAGCCTGTATTTACTTACATCTGGAAATTCTGAACCAAAAAAAGTCATTATATATCAGCAACTAACAATAAAATGGATTACTGAGGTACTGATTAAAGTGATTAAAGTGCATTTTAAATAGGTTAATAGATGTTTATCTCAAACTGGAATATGTACTGTATGCAGCAGGACATTTATAATATATTATGTTTCAGAGATATCATCCATAAAAGAAGGTGTGTATGTTTGATGTAAATAGGGTGCAGTCTAATTAGTGGAAAAAAACAACAAACAGCAGAAATTCAGAGACATTTTTTTTCATCACATAAAATCATGAGTTCATAACCAAATAATCCATCTGTGTTCAGTCATATTAACACCATCAACCATATAAAAACAAGAGTGATTTCTGCATTTACGATGATCAAACGCCCATCAAATGTCCTGTGCTCATTTCAAAATAAGTGCATTGGACATGCTAATTCAAAGACAGGGGAGAAAGCGAGGCTCTAATCCTTAGTTTGAGCCATACACCATAGCTGAAAGCCATTAGGACGGACAGGTTGCTGACTCAACGGCTGTCTAAATCACCCAGGTAAAGCCTTGGCCGTCTGTTTCGTTTTATAGGACAGATACATCAGTTTAAGCAGGTAGAGACCAATCATACTACTGACAGATGAGCGCAAGCCGCCAAGCCCTGACTGCAGTTTGACAGGGAAAGACACCCGATCATGAGCTGGCACATCAGCTGAAGATTTAACATTCATCTCTTTGGCCTTAGATTATTCACCCTGAAACTTTATCTGCAAAACCTGTTTTTTTTCATGTTAATTACATTATATTCACAATGCACACAGCATCCAGCTATAAGGAATTATAAGGAAGATAATCTCTTGCTTTTATTCAAAGCAACTTACAATAAGGACATTTAACCAGGAAGTTTTCAATGCTTAAAGTACATCAACTTCATCACTCAGATGAACTACTGCATGATGCTCCAAGTGATACATTTAGTAACTTAGTAAATTGTAAATTTAATTTTTGTATTTTATTTATTATTTTATTTCAATAGGCCAAGCTGCTGTCTCTGCTGTCTGAAGATGCATAGTGGTTTCTGTTACGATTCGCAGGCAAGGCAAGGTAGGACCCAAATGTGGGACACAAAAAGGCTGGCTGGGACTAATAATTTTAATAAAGAAAAGTCTCTTAACAAAGTCCAAAAATCAGCCAAACAAAAAACCTTGACCCAAAAACTAAAGGAACTAAAGTCACTTGATCTGGAAACAAGACACATGAAAGTGGACACGGCACAGAAGCACATGAAACACAGCAATCTGGCAACAAGACTGGGGAAGACACTGACTATATATGCACACGAGGTAACAAGGAACAGGTGGACACAATCAGGGCGGGGCAGACAATCAGACAGGCGGGAAACACACAGTGGCAGGAAGTAAAGGGACCTGAAACATGAGGGAGAGATGATTTCAAAATAAAACATGACACGCCAGAGCAAAGAACCAGAAATAAGATGGACATGGAAACTTAACAAAACATAACAGAACAAGAAACCAACTGAACCAAGACGACATGAAACACTAGACAAACCAGAAACAGACATGCCAAGACATAACTAAAGAAGAAACATGACACATGAAAACTTAAACATGACAAGACATAAAACAGGACAGACATGAAAAACCTGCCACCAAGACGTCTCCTCTCTGTAGGCCGCCTCATCATCGCCATTAATTTGACCAATGACAGGTGTGTCTACAGCAACCTTGATGATAATGTTGCTGGATCTGTGGGTAGCTAGTGGTGCAATGAGATATTGAAATAGTTTGTGTGGACATCTGCCAGCTGATCTGCACAAACCTTGGGAGGCCAGGGATACTATCTGATCTTGGTGTCTTGCACAGTTTAATCTTTTTTTTCAGGGATCTGGAGGCATCTGTCCTGGATATTACAAGCAGAGGTGCTGTTTTTTTTTTTTTAGTTCCATCTAAGCCTGGAACTTGTTTTAAAAAAGAGGATGGAACGTTCACTTCAACTGGGAGAGATGCATAAATTATCTAAAAAATGTTGATTTGTCTTGTAGACTGTGATGGTTCTATGTTCCTAGAGTTAATCATTAGCCTCCACTTTGTCCCTGTATTGCTTCTTTGCACCGCTAATAGCACCCCAAAGTAAATACCTGGATTTCCTGTACTCCTCCAAATCCTCTGAGTTATGGGCATTAGTTCACACTGAAACACACTTCCCCATTAACCAAGAGTTTCTGATTCGGGAATGTCCATACAGTAATCCTCAGTGCAATGTCCCATATGCATTTGCCAGTGTGGCCAATGACTGCCTCAATGCACTGGTTAATAATACTGTTGTGGTGTAGTGGCGAGTGTGATTGGTTGGACCACTACTGAATCTCAGCTGTTCTGGAGGACCGAAATGTTATATGAATTGCCAGAGAGAGGTTATATCCATCTCAAAAAAGCATGAGGTCTCTGTCCATTCCTGCTTGTCCGTGGCTTAGTTAGTGTCAACATGTTATGTCATGTCCACAGCTGTGAAGATGAGCAATGTAATAGCATTTGAAATTATTCGCTAGGGAGCATGTGTGTCTATACAACATGGTAATCATGTAAAAATGATGGGCTAACTGACATTGCCATCCCTAGAGCTACACCAGTAGTTGTCAAACACATCTCTATATGGTGCTTTCTTCCCATTTAAAAATCACATTCCCTCCTGCACTGTAAGCAATCAAAGTAATGAGAATTACACAATTAGTACCCAGTCTTCCAGCACAATGAACAGTGTTATGTTTTCAAAGCAGTCCATCTCTGTACCTTTCTCACTAATGATTGTTTATGATGTATATCTACTGCTTTAATAAATAAAGGGAATAGACATAGCTTTCAAAGGTTGAAAAATCCAATAAAAGTCTTCGAAGCACCCAATGCGCTTGAATGTAAAGGTATCTCCTGAGGATGCTGAAACTCTGTGACCACATTACCAGTCGCTCTTTCTTTCCATTAGAGATAAGTAATCATTCACTTGGTGCTGTAGCAATCTCACACCTGTATGAAGATATTACATTTTAGTCCTAACAAGATGCATTTAGACTTTCATGCATCCCCTTTCTCTCTAGGAGGAGGACACCGGTTTGAGATACTCGTCGGCAAAGCGAATCAATATCTAATTACAAGCCGCACATTACGGCGCTCGACAGGGGAATGGGGAGAGGCCTTCCTTTCCTCCTTAAACCAAGGGCTCAATAACACCTTGTAGATTATTTCTTCACCCATCATTTGCATGCTGCCCCAGTAATGGCCCCTCATTTTGAGAATCTATTACCATTTTTTGCCTTAAAGTCAGCACTTTTCAGAGGACGGAGATTTGTCTTGCTCGCTGCGGTCCAGCACTCCAGCCTAAGCTGCATTCGATTTACACCACAAAAAAGGTAATAACGTCGCCGCTGAAGGTATGTTTGTCTTGCAAAAAAATTTAAGTGCCACTCTCTGGTTCCAATTGTTTAACAGAGGAAGGATTTTCTAAGGATGAAGTGAATCACAATGACCTATCCGCACTTACTCTCAATGTAAAGAATCCATATGTAATATTCACTTTAACAGTGTAACTGTGAGTAAATGATTCATTTCTGCTTTTATAAAGTACTATCTGGAAAAAATGGAGGAATGTAATTAAGACTATTTGCGGAATATACAATCAATCATTTCATTTCCTGTTGTTGTCAGCCTTTAATATGTGTGAAAATGTGATTGCCATAGCAGGCTCCTCTCTGAAAATGTGCCTGAGGTTATGAGCTCAAGAGAAATCAAATTGTCTATAAATGGGCATGACCAGACTGCGATCAGCACACTCCCACAGGGCAAAAGCTGGCAGACCATAGGGGATCACCATCATACTGTTCTGATTAAGCAGTTGGGAAGGCAGTGACACCAGATTTAACATTACGATACAATGTTTACTGATCACTTCTTTGTACATGGACCGCCTGTGTAGTTTATTCTGAGAGTACAGTGAAAGTCAGCTGGTCATTAAAATTGAACGGGTTTATCCCCTCAATATAAAAAGTGATATAAAGTCTGAAAAGAAAGAAGTTCAGTTTGGTTTAGTTTCAGTCAAAAGCTGAACCTAAAATAATTTAAAAATATTATATGTACCAAAAACAAGAAGAAAAAACTTGTGTCATAACCTTGGATGATGGGAAAATGGGAACAGGTGTTGTAAGAGTTTTAAAAAACATGTCACAAAATGCCATGAGACAAGTTCTAAATTATTAAGTCACCTTGTTTACTGTTGAGTGATCTGGTCCAGTGCTTCAGTGAAAGACAAAGAAAATAAAGAGTAGCTCAAAATAAAGCAGCACGTTACGCTTTACAGTGCATGACAGTCGAGTCGGCTAACTGTCAATCAGAGAGACACCTATGATTTGATCAGTGTATTAAAAAAAAATGCACTGGTGATCAGCAAAGATATATTAAAGATCATTCTCTGTTTGGGCAACTCTTTTATGAAGCACAATATGCAAAGGAAACAAAGTGCATGCTCAGCCACGATCAGGTGGAATTCAGTGCACATTGATCTACCACGGATAGGGCAGGCTGGAAAGCATGATTTCACTCTGCACAGACGGTCATTGCTGTAATCTGTCATCCCTCCAGCATGTGCACACCCCCCAAAATCCAGAGACATGCAGCAAAGTTTGTTTGTGACCACTCCCACTGTGGACACAAACTGGTTAAGACTTTGTCCTTTAGCAGGAAGCTGCAGTCTATCAGGTCCAAAATCAATCGATTACACCAAAAGAACAGTTTCTTCTAAACTCCCCTCATCAAAACCCTTTGATATTAACTCTATACCCGCTCCTACTAAATGTTACATTGAAGTAAGGCTTCACTTTTACATTTCATCTTTTGGATTCAGTCTTTTCGTTGAGGTGAAGATCATACAGGGATGGACGAGGAGTTGAACCTACTGAATAAAAAGGTTCAGCAGCGAAAAACGGCTCGCTGTCTTTGTAATCTAATTTCAAACCTCCTTTCTACCTTGACCTGACCTTTTTTGAGTGGTACAATCACA
>JBAJHX010000011.1:636356-647231 GCA_037176925.1 Amniataba percoides | reverse complement strand
CTTTTTCGTCTATTGTGTCATCATTAAAGATGATAGTTATTGCAGAAACAGCACAGTTATATTCTAATCCTTCCTACAATCAGAGAAGTCGGGCTGTCCATGGAAGCATATCCTCCTCAGAGACGGTCCAATTAAAGAGCCTAACTGTGGAATGACATGCAAAGACGTACCTACACCATTTCAGTCGTTTAACATCCGCCTCTACAGGTCTGACTGACAAACAAGCACATGCAACATTCTTCACTGCAGCATTATTTTTCACCTGATCAGTCCCAATCAGTGATCTGCATAAACAGCCATGCTGGACAGCCAAACCCGCACATTAGCTGTCGCTGCCATGGTAATGGCGACAATGATGTCACGTTGCCAAAGTCAAGGACGGGATCGCGAGCCAGCAAGTTATTTAAATTAATGAGCGGGTGACACGGAGAGAGCCTGCCTGGGTTTGACAGTTATCACACCTGACACTTCTGCGGGTAGTCAGAAAGTAGACGGGGACCCAATAGATAGTTTGAGCTGGAGTTAGGGGACGATGTGATGATGACGGTGTGGTGCGGAGGGAGGCCTTTCAACAGAAAGGTCAGGGGAGATGATGAAAAAGATGAAATGTCCTCGCCAGGAAGTGACAAGACATAAAGACAAGGAGGAAGAGGAGGTCAGACTCTTCACCACCAACACCCCACCCTTTTATCCATCCTTCCATCACACTCACACTGACTGTTCTCCCTTTCGACAATTGCCAATTATCAGATATGCTGACTTGGTTCTGTTCACTTAAAGCTGTCAGTCACTGCAGATGGGCGGTTAATGGGCCCATTTATCCAATCTTGTCAATCCTGTAGGTGTGAGAGAACACCCTCTCTGCTGTTTTTATCTTCACCCATTTCTATTTGCATGAAGTTCTAGGTTTGCCACTTAAATACTTAAATATGTCGAAGTAATTTAGTGCTGATCTACTGGTTTAAGTTATCATGTTAAGGGCCAAAAATAAAATAAATGCAACAAACTTGTTTTGAAGACCTAAATGTGACCTGCTAACAGTCCGCATTAATTTTGATGCTCATTACTACCTCCAGTACCAGAGTTAGACAACAAAAAATTTAACCCTCATTCCTGAACTCACTAAACTCTGCATGCAGAGGAAAGGCCAAATCGGAGGGATTAAATCAAGTAAAAGCAAAGATGAGAATTTAAGACACAATATAAAGCACAAGTTACAATGTGTGGGAAAATAATAAATATGTAGAAAAAAAACCAAAATAAATCCTGTTATATCTTTTGGTGGAATTCTGTGGCTGGTTTAGACGACTTTTATTCACTGCGCAGCTGAGGCAGAGAATTACAACAGAGCTGTTCTCTCGGAGCTTGTGGCCAAGGTTATGTTCAGTTTTCACAGGAAACAACAGGTGTGAACGAGACATCTGAAGGAAAAAGACACTAAAACTATCAGCACTCAGGATGTGTATGTAATTTCAGTCCCGGGGGGAGCGTCTGAGAGACTCATTTTTAAAGGAAGGTTCAGATTAGCCTCTTATAGAGTGTTCTGTATAGAGAATGGAAATTACGTTTGCCCTACAGCATCACGCCAAACCACTGGATGAAAGGCAGAGCGCTACGGGAGCTACACTGGAAAACTTGCACCCTGAACTAACATTTATCTGTGACGAAGCTAAAAAGGAATTATAATCTAGTTTTTCAGGATGGGCCCTGTTTTAATCTTATTAATGTCGAACTGACTAAATTGAGTTTTCAGGCATAACCTGGCCTCTTCTCACAAAAAAACAAAAAGGTTTCACATAATTAAGACTGGAAAAGAGGGATGATGAATTAAATTTTTATGTGTAATGCACATTGATATTTAGACTGTTGTGCTGGTTTAACAGTTCTTCTTATAGGCGATATGTGTCAACCAAATTGAGGAACTAAAGTCAGTGGATCGTAAAAGCTATCTGGGATAAGATAAGATTAAAATAACACTTTAATAATATCACATCAAGGTTACGATTAGTAATTTATTAACTTATGAGAATGACTTGTATTACTATTATAATAATAATATAATTATATGAAAAGAAAAACAAAAAAACATAAATAAATAGGGGGAAAATGACAAAAAATAAAGATTATAAACATAAATACAGCACATACATTTCCTACATGTACATGTAGTTAAATAAACTGCATGTTATGTATAAAGTGATTATAAACTGAACATATGGTTAAAGTGCTTAAAGTAAAGTGAACCATGAATGTTGGAAATATACAATATGAAAAACATCCTGAGCACTTGGCTACACCACCTATACTGACAGCCAGTGTGGATGATGTATTATTACTTTATAGAAACACAATAGAGCAGATAACCAAACACCGCAGCTGCTGAAACCATTTTTGTTAGGCGATGTTTGATAATGGGCGATGAAGAGGTGTATAATCCTGCAGCCGTTTTAATTATAGTGGTCACTGTGGTCACATGGGGAAGATGTGATGGCAAATTTAAAAGGTTAACCATCATCAACTCAGACAGCAGCGGCGCACCGTGCATATTTGCAAGAGATGAAAATATCTTTGGGTATTAGATTTTTTTTGGATGTTAACTGTCAGTCAGTTTGCCGCCTAAAGCAGCGTGGAAACAAGTAGTCACAACCGACTCTGCAAGACTGTTTTATCTTTTCAGACCCATCAGACATGTTTCCACTAATCTTTAAGTTACTTCATTGCATCTGTCAACTTTTAGATTTTGTTACTCCTTTTAAAATCATCCCTCCTTTCACATCAGAGAGTGTTTTGCCGTATAATTAATAGTCCGGTTTCATTCAGCTACTCGTGAAATCCTGCGTCTGAAACTCTATTAGATATCACTATGACAGGAGTCTTTGTACATCCAAACCCATAATCCATCAAGGGGCACCGCTGTTGACAAGAAAAACAGCTTCCTTGTTACTTTGAAGCAATCGCCGGTAATTCACGATGGGTCCCAGGTCAAGAAGTGTTTGGATTAAAAATTGCTGAGAAGTAAGAAGGTAGTTTGTGCTGAGACTGAAGTTTAAATGTTCGCACGCTTTTATCAATTCTCCTTAAGGTTCCTGCCAAATGCTCATTAGTTATCATCATCATTGGCCAAAAAACATTAAATGGAAAAGGCCCAAACTGACAACTTTACTATTTTTTTTTACTATAACTAACTATTTTCACCTTCTTCTTATATAATCAATTAAATAAACAAATAAATATATCTATTAATATACACCCAATCCCAACTTGACTTGACTATGAGGGCTTGATGGAAGCTGATGGAACATCATGGACTGTTTGCTGGACAAAGAGTCGGGGTAGGCAAAGTGACTTCCAGGCTAGCTGTTTATCCTCTCCCTGTCTCTGGACACATCCTAATCCCCTTTGATGACACCTAACCTGACCCTGAAAGAAAGGGCGAGGAGGATTGCTGAGTAGGCCTGAGCAAGGCTACACTAGAGCGGTCTTCATGAAATTCTTCAACTAGAACCACCGTAAGCCTTCATTGAACATCTTAGTGGACGCCGTGGCTGATTGACCTGACCATCTCAACACACTTCACATTGGTTTTACATTTCCTCAGCTTTATCATTCACCATCATTATCATTTCATCTGTGCTTACTATGCATTATACAAAAAAATAATATATATAATCACACACACACACACACACACACACACATATATATGTATATGTATATATATTATTTGTCTCTATCCATTGTTATGTCCATTTACTTACACTTGAAGCAGAAATTCCCACTCTGTTGTCTTAGAAGCTATACTTTGATGTGAGATATTTACACTATATTTAAATGACCTAGAAATAACTGCTTACAGTATATTCTCCCAAATTCCAAACTGCTAAGATAGTAAAGTTATAATACACTGACATAAAGTGTGTATTACGAGGACATCTGGAGCTTTGGCTGCACTACATGAAGCTAAAATAGGGTTAGCTCATGTATACTGCATGATAACGATATGATCTCATGATCATTTCACTGTGTTACAGTGATGTGGATTGTGCATGAGAAACATTGTGTTGATCATAATGCACTGAAGTGTCTACAGCACAAATGACAGTCTGGTTTGGAATTAGTGTGGATATAAAGAGGTATTAACTTCATTCTTCAGTGGTTTTTGACACCTGCTGTACAACTATGTTTTTTTTTATCTTTTAGACCAAAAAGCCTTTTCATTTCCCCTTTTTTTTCTTCTAAGAATTACATGTCTTACTGCCATCCAATGCCTAACAACTGTACGTTTGTGGATGTCTGTATAGAAGAAAATAACATCACAGATTGTCTGCCACTTTTCAGACTCGAGTGCTGCACTGTTGTCAGGGCAACGAACAAAGTGAGAATTTAAATACAAACCACTGCACATACTCGCACATGTAGAGCGAGACAATACGACAGAGAGAGAGAAAGAGAGAGAGAGAGAGAGAGAGAGGGACTCTTGACATGCCGGCGCTCACACACAAACAGTCGCTCTTGTTCAAATATTGTTTGCTATAGAGGAGATTATATTAGCCACCTGTTGCTGCCTGGCATTTTCAAAGTGCCTCCCTCCTGTTTGTACGGCACCTTGTTTTAAAAGGCTTCTCCGAGTCTCTGAGCTGTTTTATTCTGTTTGCACGTGGTGAAATGTTGGTTAAAAGTAACAATGCTACAAAAAGTTAATTGTGGTTGGTACATTGACTGTGATCTGACGTATATTTCCATATGACATAAGCCTTGATGGCTGCAAGAGTTTTAGTTACTGCTCATAAAAGTCTGTAGTTATATAGACTAACATAGACTGATGAGCTAACAATACAGATTATACAGCCTGTATGCCACATTTGACCTCTAACTGTTCAATCCTATGGAATAAGCATCTCCCATCACTCAACACTAGACACCCGCTGAACATGTAGTTAGGAAATAACATCCAAGCTTGTTAATTCTGGTCTGATAAACAGTAAATTAGTAAAATTCAGTGCCCAAATCGCATCCCCCCCCAAACTACTATAGCTGTCATATTTCATCACGTGAGTCGCTCGCCTTTCGTCACACGAAAGCGGATGTGGTTTCATCCAAAGATTGAAAAAAAAAAAAGATAGACGTGACTGTGACACCTTGCTGTGATAATTATTGTCCTTAGAAACAAACATATAAAACATATAAAACTCAGATCGTGCTTATTTGTCTGCCCCGGGCCCTGTAATGATGCATCCACATGTTAACTATGAATATTTTGCATACGTGACAAAGGCTTTTAAAGCAACACGGGCCTCTGAGGGAAGATGACAGGTGGAGTAATTGTAGCAACTGCGCTCCAGACAGCTCTTCCCGGCAGTGCCGAGAGGCGGCTGCATTACGACTCCGACTGTAGGCTTATTATTCCTGCTGGGCGAAGCACAGCCCACTCCGCTGGCGTCCCAGTGGGACTAATTTACCGCTGCATCATTTACAAGCCCCGGCTCTCCCCAGACGCCGCGGCAGCCGGCTTTAACCAGCTAATGGCGGAGGCATCTGTGTGCTGTGCTGCTGAGCTGGCTGGATTGATGATTGATTGGCGGATTGATTGATTATGATTCATGTGTTTGCCCTCTGCGTTTCTCTGTAATAGTTGGCAGCTCATTTGTTAACATTAGAGCCTGCGTCAATGTAAAGCTACTTTGCATTTTAAGCGGCCAGAAGTTGGCAGTTCCTATGAGCGGCGGCGGGAACGCCGCGGTTGGTACTCACATGTTACATCACCAGATTCAGTGCTGGTGGGCCGCTTCCTCGCTGCTGAGTGGCTGTCAAATGAAAGCAAGATTTCGTTTTAATCAAACGCCACGAACTGGTGCTACATCCCAGTAATTATTTGGTGAATCTGAACGATTCTCTGCACATTATGACTTTTTACAGGACCAACAGGTTTGTTTCAAAGATGGATGATGTCCTTTTTCAGCCACAGTGTGTGAAGAGAATGACTTCCCTTTCATGTATATCTTAAAAGAATGGTGAGAATATCTGTGTAGATTAATACACAAATGGACATACATTAACTGTCTCTGACTGTTGCACATTTTAATAATCTCAGGCCTGCGTGCTCTCCGGGCCATCGATTCGACTGCCCTGATATGTGACCTTCTAACTCTACTGCATCACCTTCTCTTTAATTGTTGGAGTGAACTTTGAGCAGATGAATTATTCCACTGCACATCTCCTCCACCAGCACACACTATCCTGTTTATTCTCAGACAGCAGCGATGGTAAGTCAACTTTCACTGTGCATGTGATGTAACCTAAAACCGCAAAAGGAAATGTGTTATCAAAGACAGTATCTGCATTCAGTCATCATAGCTTCAAGGTTATATACGATATATCAAGGTCACAATTTCCCTTTTTCCAAAGGGAAAAAAAAGTTAACATTTAGTTTTCAATCTAAAATAAAACAACATAATAATAAATCCATTTGTATTATTTGAGTGTTGCTCAAATCTTAATTTGGCTTAATAAGTCTGTTCATTGAGGGGGCAACACAAGAAATCAGTGACTTATGTATCTACTACACTGGTACCACTTCTACTACTATATGCCACCACTATTTCATGAATAGGTCAACCTTCATCATACCTTGTAAAAATGAAATACACCCACTGAAAGCCTTCTGGTATCTGACCTGTCACTGTTGTCATGTCTTTGGATGTAAACACCTACCTGACAGATGCTAGACACTGGGCCAGTGTGCATCATGTGATCATTCAGTCTGCTAACCAGGCTCACACTATCCTCCTCTTTGCCAAAGATTAATCATCACATCAATCTTAATTGATCTTCACGTCATCACATGAAATATTTTCTATTTGAATGACCTGTTCCTGACTATACACATAGATTATTCTATCAAAATTGCACTCACATGCGTGTTACTTAAACATTTAAATGATAAAAGGTTAATCTGGGAGACTAGTTATCTGCCTCTGGATTGAGTCATAAACTGTACAGAACTGGGAGAGAGTAAATCAATTATTTAACCATGTTTGCTATAATTACTCATTTATTACTGTCAGTGTTCTGGGGCGGCTTTGTGGCTCAGTGTTAGCACAGTGGCCCCATAACAAGAACATCTCTGTGGAGTCTGTATGTCTGTCTGTGTCTCTGTTTCTCCTACAGTCCAACCACGTGAAGGTCAAGTGTCTTGCAGACTCTACAGTGGCAGTCGGTGTGTGTGTGTGTGGGCGTAAATGGCTGTTTCTTTGCGTGTCAGTCCTGTGATACACTGGTGAACTCTCCTTAGTGTGTCTATCAGCCCTGTCTTCTTCTTCCTCCTCCTTTTCTTCTCATTCTTCTTACTTGTATTACTGTCATGACCACCATCGTCATTATTATTGTTCTTGTTCTTATCATCATGCTGTAGGAAAAACAGAGAATCATCAGTATACTCAGTATCCCAGCAGTTATGTTCACATTGGACGATTTTGCAGTGGACAACAAGTGCAAGTGCCAACATTCAAATATAAATTTATGTAAGTATATGAACTGCAAGATATGGTTAACAGGCCTGCATAGCTCAAATATAGCTTTTCATGAAAAAATCATTTGTTTTTTGGTGTAGATTTCCATTTCAACAAATATCCATTAAGTTATTATGTATCACTGAATGATACAACATGATGGAGAACGAGCCAATGGCCAAATGATGAGAGCTTGCAGTATTACAACCGAGTGTCTGCAGCATCTATCTGGCCATAACTGTCATGAAAGATAGTAAAGTAAAAATCTTTGAGGTTACACAAAGACTCTTTCATAAAAAACTTTCCTTGAAACATTGTAGAAGAAGCAGCAGCAGCACAAAATATATGAAAAACACAACAGAAATGTTCTGCTACATGAATCTGATTTATTTCTCTGCAGTGGCAGTAAAAACAACACATGATATTTAGGGCTGGTGAACAGTAGGGTCAGCTGTGACAAAAAGCAGGTCTACAGCTATGCACCCCCCCCCCAACACACACACACACACACACACATAGTTTTTTTGTAGCGGAGCAACACAGTGACTCCCCTAAAAGGCCATAAATGTGCTTCTAGTGTCAAAGTTCCTGCAGTCGCCCCGTGTTTCCAGTCAGTAGCCTCTCAAAAATGGTTGGCTCCATCTTCCAGCCAGACGTTGCTATGCATCTCCACGTGACACACTATTCAGCCACGAGGCCCCGCCTCCTGCAGCGCATGACCCTCCACTCCTCTGTTGTACTTTTTAAATATGCTGGGAGAGTTGTAGCAGAATAAAGCTCAGAGATAAGCCTATCCCACAGTCAGATCAGACTTCCTGTTGTAGAGGTGATATACCTATCATAAAAAAAAAAACCCTGTCAGAACCATGGACAGGAGGGAGAGGGAGAAAAACTTCACTGGGCTCTGACTGCTTCTAATACCAAATGTTACATGAAAAAATAAAAAGCTCAGTGCGGATCAATGATGATACACGCAATGCTGACTGACAGTAAAGTCAGCCGCACTGACCGGGGAGGAGCTGCACACAGCGTACATCAGCTTTCTGCTGGGCCTACATTTCCTTTTGACCGCTTTCTCCCCACCAGACCACCTCAAAACAAGCGCTAAGTTTACGCAGTGCAGAAGAATCCATTTGTATCGATTTTAAGCCGCTGTTCTTCTCATCGTTACGTTCCCTGTCATAGTTTCCCATGTGCCCGGGCCTCTCCGTGTTCCTCTGCCTCTTTATGTTGCCCCTGTGGGCATTTCTCGAGTGCAGCGCCCTGTAAACAGAGTATCAAGGTCATTGTTAGCTGCGGTGAATGTGTGCAAATCCGGAGCCGGAGCAGCGCGCTGTGATGCAGAACGCGTTGTGTGAAATGTTCACCTTGTAAAGCCAAGCAGCTGAGGGAAAAATCTACTGTTTTCTTTCTTTAAGAGCATCTTAGCTTGAATAAAATCTTTCAAACGCAACAGGAATATTAATTGGCACTTCTCAGCTGCACCCTTGAACTAAACTATTTTGAATCAACAGCATTTTCGTCAATGGAAACGGAGGACTAGATTTAAGAAATACAGCATTACAGGATATATATATATATATATATATATCTTTGCATTTATTCAAATAAAATCAATAATATGACACTGAAAAGTATATTTATCCACTTATTCATCTCCTGGGAGACCCTAATTTGACTTAAATGTAACATTTTGCTATAAAATGATGTGACTAAAGGAGAAAATTACGTTACGTTCTCATCTGTTTTGTGCTTACAGAGCTTTTCCTATGGATGAATCAAGAGCTGTAAATATGAAGTCATGCAATGGCAGGCAACCCAATGATTGGAAAGTTCTAGTGATGCTCCTAATTTTGTCTAGTGTCACAAAGAACTCCTAAAAAAATAAATGTACATAGGGAACTGTATGTAAATAACTGTAAATTTAGCATGTGGTATAATTAATGACAAGTAGTAGATGGGAGAAGTCTTGTCATTTAATAAAACATAATGGGGATCGCTCGTGTGAAATCATCGTGTCACTTGTCTTTTTATTGGACTTAATGAACCGCTAACACACTCATCAGAGAATACAAAGCCAACACACTGCAGTTTGAACTACTTCTGCCTAATTAATCATGGAAAACTTTATACTCTTGCTGACACTGACATTCATACCTGCATGCAACCGTGTTTACCAGAAGAGTCCCAGAAATACATTCAACACTTAAACCGACTGCTCCTGAATGTCGGTGCCAGTGTACCTGAGTATCTTTGCATTAAACGGTGTTGTGAGTCTCTTATTATACTTATGCGCTGTTCCATTTAGCAAAAACAGCCAAAAGTCTCAACTGCATCGGGGTTTAATATTGTCTGAAACCAAACAGAGATATAAGCATAAACCATTTAAATGGGTAAGTGGGTTTTTTTTTCATAGAGATTATGAAGCACTATCTCTGAAACCATTAACACTGGTGGCCAAAGCATTAACTAAGTGTACCGTGCACAATATACATGCACGTAAAAATACTTTTAAATGGCGAATTCACTCACAAATCAAAGCTTGTGCGCTATAATTAGGCCTCAGGTAAACATTTGGTTTGAACAATGGAGGCCAATATTGGAGGAGGAGGAGGAGGAGGAGGAGGAGGAGGCATTGGAACGATAGGCGATAACTGAAATCAGAACGACTGTGATTGACCATCTTGTCAACCACAAGGGAGGCAATAAGTTCAATATTATTATAATATTACTGCTACTACTGCTATTGTTACTAGTTTCCATCAGAGGAGGACTGCCTTTGATATGTAAAATAAAAAATAAATCTCAATCAGCAAGTCAATTACTTGACAAATGACCTTACTTAGATGTAACTAATTCATTGTCGGACTCTAAAAATGCCACTTAAAGATCTGCTGAGTTCTAATCAGAAGATCCAGCCTGGTCAGAGCAACTTTGCTGTCTCATGCTTCCAGTACTTATCAACATTAATCCACATAATTCATGACTGAAAGTACCAATTAATTTTATCTGAAACCCCTTTTTTTTAAAGCCGTATCTGTAAGTCCTAATTAATCAAGTACAGCTCCTCCTGTCAGGAAACTATTGCGGAGTCACCGAGTCTGGTAGTTCACTCACGAGAAATAACAAACCGGAATAAACAAGATTCATGTCAGAGTTCTCTCAATTATTTAAGATCCTAAAATAATTCAGTCTCACAGTTTTAGCATCATTTTCAGATTGGCTTCCTTTTCACTCTTCTGTTTCTATAAAGGGTTTCATGATCCCAGAGAGAAAGCGACCCACACAGGGCGATGCCACACCTGCAGTGGGTCGAATATCAAACTGTGACTGTCCTCACCCCCCCGCAAAACCTGACGTATTGTTG
>JBAJHX010000011.1:607027-630033 GCA_037176925.1 Amniataba percoides | reverse complement strand
TTGGTCTCAAAAATCTAAAAACAGTCACATTTTATGAGAATATAACTTATTAAGCTAGTACAACTTGTCAAATAGCAAACTGCACTAAAATACTTAATGTTGAGCGGACTGCATCATTACCAGTGAGGAAAAGTTCATGTGGCCAATCGGCTTCTCTCTCTGAGCATCCCGTGGCCTGACTCCACTTCACACTCAGCTGAGAAACTTTTGCAACAAAGCTAATGCTTTTAAAGAAAACACAACACGGTAACATGATATTTGCACAATGAAGGTAAAGTTATTGCCCATTCATGCTAAACACCCATGCTACATATATACAAGTAACTACAATAGAATACAATGAAATAAGATGTATATTCTCTGTATATGCATACAGTATAGATCTATACATGCACACACCAATAAAATAGTGCAATGTCTGTGTACAGGTCATTTATATTTATGGAAGATCAAAAAAAAGTCTCTCAGCCTGAGGAAAGAGGAGCCTCTGTAGTCTGGTGTTACAGGAGAAGAAGTGTTACAGCTGAATCACATGCAAGATATAAGTTGGATAAAAGGCTGCATGTATTTTTGACTCTTCCAGGGACTTAACATCACAGATGTTACTGATTCTGGCCAGCTTTAATAACTTGTTGCAGAGCTCTTGTGTCCTGAGATGTTGAAATCCCATTCCAGTTTGTAATTTTTCCGCTCATTTCCAGTGGCCTGAAGCTAGACGCTCTTTTTGAGGCCTCTCGGTGTTGATGCATCCTCTTCCTGACCCCAGTGGGCAGAAAACAAACACGGTCAGTCGCCGTTAACGACGGCCGTGGCACTGCCCTCGTGGATGGAGCGCGGCCTTCCAGCTCAGTGGGGAGAGCTGGATCGCAATTCTTGACTGTCTCCCACTTCCTGGAAATGGAACAGGCCCCTCTGAAAAATCTAAGAGTATATATTAGATTATAATATAATTATACTGCTGTATAACATCCTATTGTTTCTCAATATAAAACAATTGATATATCAAACTACTTCACTATATTTCATATATAGTATAACTGACCAACTGCATATTTAATATACTTTCATTACATTTCTATATTAAAATAGTTCCATTAATATATAATCCTTTAATATATGAAACAAAACTCCAGCCCCACCCCCAGAAATCAGCAAATATTAATGAAATATGTGGCAAAATAAATAAAGAGTAATGAAAAGGCAGTTCAGTCTTTCACACCCAACATTTGTGCTTGATCTGAATTTCCTGGCTGAACTGGGGCAAATTAAAGTGTATTTACACATTAACACTTTTTTTAAATATGTAAAAAGGCCACAGGTGTCACAATTGAAATGGATATTTCCATATATTATTGGTAACTTTATCAGTATTTTCTTTTTTAAAGGTTTTCACAAGGATATAAAATCTTCTTGTTAGGACTTGTCTGTAGAGAATCTGAACTTTAGCAGTGAAACTGTCCTTTTTGTTACATTTAACTCAAGAGCTGTGCCGTAAAATCTGTGATTTATGTTCCAAGCTGTTCCATCGACAACTCCAACCCTCGGAGGAATCTTCCTGTTTGTGCTGCAGCCATATTGACGGGACTAGATCTGCGTCTGCTGCTGCGAAGATGCAGGGAGAGATGACAGACCTACGTAATCCGGCAGCATTAAAAACAACCCGCAGGGATGGACGGCCGTGATTGAATTTGTTAGTCTGAGACAGACCCTTTACATTTCGTGAGTAACCCAATTTTGGCCGCGGCAGTGAAAACGCTGCTGCTGCCATCTAGCCACACCGCCATAAATCATCTGTGCCATTTCATCTGGCGACGGAGCGGCAGGGCAAAACATCATCAGGCACTGACCTCCACATCCTCCATGCTGTGGTTTCCATCAGAGGGAGACCCGCTCCCTGCCCTGTTTTCCTTCCCAGGCTAACACCATACTATATATAGTCTGCCTGGATGGTATATAACATCATGTGTTATCTCTACTCATCATATCTGGTATTTGATGAACAGTAAATGTACGGGCAGTAATGACGGCGACCTAAAAAGAACATGTGGTGTCGACACTGTGCATGATCCAGTCAACGCAGAGAGATATTTTTGCAAAACTCCTCTTCGGCTTTAACACTAATTTGATTGTTATTGTACTTATAATGACTTTAATCATGTTCAGCAAAGTTAGCGGGAAGCTGTAGGCTTATTATGGTGCTGCGATCTATCGTGTTCTGCGTGTTGCTGTGAGAAAAAGATGTGTGTTAAGGTGCTGCGTTGCTCATTTTACGCACGAGATTAAAGCTAAAATCAAAAAGAGAGTCACACTTAACAGCTGCTTTGGCGGCTGGCGTTCTGTATCTCTGGTGCCCGAATGGGAGACACAACGGGACTTCCTGCCGCACTTTCACGTGTTACGGTGACTTTGCAAGTTGGAAACATTGCGTTTGAATGATACATTTCTATGATGATTAATATAAGACCTAAAAGCTACTACTCCGTTTCAGCCATATTATAATGTGTCTTTTGCTGTCATCATGTTTTAAGTCATTATACAGCTACACTGTGTGCTTTATTTCATATATATTAGTAAATGAATTCCAAAGGCAGCTCCTCTCTCTGTCTCTCTAACATGCACAGGTTCTTTCCACCGTTCTCCTGGTGCATCTCTAGGTTGTTGCCACATATTTGCAGAACACTGCATTTGCTACACTGGAGCAAGATGTTCCCATCTGGACTCTTATGAAAAGGTATGTTATGGGCCTTTTTGCAACAGCATTTATTTTTTTGCATACCTAACAAAATGGTGGGTCAGCTACGTGGAGAAGAGGAGTGGAAAGTGGAGGCCACATTGAGACCTGGTATATGACCCAAGACAAGAAAATGTGCCTCACCGATTGAAACACATACAGCAGTGAAAAGGCTTTTTTTTTTTTTTTTGGAACAAGCCATTTAAAAATCAGAACAATAAATGATCCTGAAATTTCCATCAGTCATATCTGAAGGAAGCAGAAGTAACTGATGATGGTCAAAGTGCATGGCTGCCTTTCCTCCCAGATTTAATGCACTCCATTTATCCGTTTAAATTATAATATATATATAGTATTATATTACCATTAAAATCATTAATATCATTAACATCATAAGATTTAGTTACTCAAAGTAGTCTAAATCTAGTAGTCTGAATTCATCCAGAGGCTATCTCATAGACCTGCTGCTTAAGACAATGGACAGAAGTTTGCAGATCTGAGTCTTCCAATACTGCTCAGAGGCAGACGTACACATTGGAATTTGATTTTGTATAATTATAATTTTTGTTCAACACATCTTCCATATATTATATCTGGGTTTGAACTTTGAACCGATGAAGCGGCAGGCTGGCCAGGAGTGCTTGGATACAGTCCAAGTGGGTGATGTCACCCTTCTGCACCCTTGCTTCAGCAGCTGATTATGAGCGGTTCAGTTCCACGAAGCTGGTCCAGTCAGACTTGTTGACTCCACAGCTGTCCCTCTGGTTTCATCACACACATACAATATAAAGTAACATTGCATTTTTAGGACTTGTGTGGTTTGGAGATAGTTAATTTGCGGCAGAGATTTGTTTGTTGTATTATTTACTGTTGCTATTAAGAAATATTTTTAAGTTTTTTTTTCAGTTAATCCTGTACAACCTTGAACTTTATATATTTTTCATTATTGTTGTATCTTGTATCTTTGCAGGCCCCATTGTTACGATTCTCTGACACAAGGCAAGGCAGGACCCAAATGCAGGACACAACTTTGTGTCAAAGTTGAAAAAAGTTTTCATGAACAAAAGGAGACTTTGAAAAAGTGAAGTCCAAAAATAAGATTCGGCTTGAGGCTCGAAAACAAGACAAAACAAAAATCACCTCAACTTGAGAAACTCAAAAACTCCCATGAATCCCCAGATCTAAAGCTTGGAACATGGCTTGAACTTGAACATGGAAACATGAGGCATAGACACAGAAGAACATGAGACATGGCTCGCCAAGGTGGCAACAAGACTGGGAAAAACACGGGTTATAAATGCACAAGAGGTAACAAGGAACAGGTGAAAACAATCAGGGCGAGGCAGACAATCAGACAGGCGGGAAACACACTGTGACAGGAAGTAAAGGGACCTGAAACATGAGGGAGAGCTGATTTCACAATAAAACATGACACGTTTCGGGCCCCATCCCGAGGTCTGGCTCCAGGGTTGGGCCCCGGTAACGCTAATCCGTTCGACGTAACGGTGCTTGATGCATTTCCTGAATAATGGTGCAATGATCACAAAAATAAAAACCAGTTTATCTATGATATCATATAAGCTTCATATATTAAGTTAATTAAAATCCGTACATAGGCCAGCTGTTTTATATGAGCAATATAAATCATGTTTTAATGTAAAAGTAAGAAACATGTATTTTGTAATAAATATGAACATTTGAAGTGTTTTTTTAGGCAAATCCTGTTCTGTGTAAATGTCTGAACTTTATCTGCGCGTTCATATGCTGCATCAATCTAGAAAATAAACTACTTTAATCACTACTGAAACATTTATTTTAACCCAAATGACAAAGTTTCTCCAAGCAAGTCAGTCTGATCATTTGTAACTTTTTTCTGAAATCTCAGACAGTTGTTGCTGACAAACAACAGAAAATCATGTTGGACGTTATCTAGGATACAAACTCATCTAATTTGGTGGACCTGTTGGCTAAGACATTTAAAACCACTGTTTTTTTAATCTTTAAATAGCTCCTAAATATCATCTAATCAAGAGGCCTAGCATAGGATAGGGCAAAATATAGAGGAACTTGCATGATGAGCACTGAAAGTGCAAGTATTCAGTCTATAATGGAATGAGAGTAGGAGGAACTGGTCGACCAATCACAGCCCACAGCTTGATTTACTCTCGTACCCCCTACCATGTTAATCCAGGCCTGGAAAAATGATATGGAATTTCAGAATCTCTGGATATTACAAATAACCTGCTGGCACGAAGCTCTGAAAGTAATTCTAAACCTATACAAGGACACACACACACACACACATCCATAATTGATTAATACCAAGCAGCCATTTTTAGACATTTCGTGGGGGCGCACGCTGTGGTTGGGGATTTAAAAATTCAGCTGGCAATGATCCCATCATCCTTTGCTGCCGTCTCCTCTGAGTCCTCCTTCATTTACATGACAACAAGCGATGTAGAAGACTCCTCGGGTCAAGTACCTCGTGCTGCAGCTGATGAGAAAACTACCGAGGAGGCTAAATGTGAGTTGAGGACAATATTTTCCAAAGTAAAAGATGTTGAAGGGATTTCTGAAGGCCAGTTCTGCTACCTTGGTTCCTCTCCACTTAACTGCATATATATTGACTCTGAAGATTTAATATTCATCCATTAAGGCTCCAGGTACCAAGGGAGGGGAATGCAATCAACTGGCTTTCTGCTGATGTATTTACCTGCATTTTAATTCACGTTTGGGGAACGCAGCAGAGGTCGTCGCTGCAGCTGCTCGGTTTTTTTGTGCAGCACCTAGAAACGCTTTACTCCTCTTTCCCCATTCCGCACACACGTGAAACCTTCATCTCTGCCCGCTCCCGTCGGGGCGCGCTACCTTGTCACCGCGGCGATCGATACGCCTCGGTAATGGCCGCCTGGAGAGCGGCGCGCTTGAATGACAGTTTTGGGACCGTGGTTGAGTGATGGAGCGCTGTTGCCAGCTTAATTAACTTCCAGTTGAGTCTCCAGTATTCACAGTCAACACCCTCCCCATCCTTCTCCCTGCATCACTCCCCCCTTTAAACCTGCACCAACCACCACCCCATGCATAAACAACACGTCGACGTAAAGGCCGCTTGCACATTTGCACATAAGTCAAAAAATAAATAATAATTTCTTTATGTATAAGGCTTGTTTGCTGGATTTTTTATTATAGATCTACTAATAAAAGAAAGTTTTCCCCCTTCTCATAGACTTTTGCACATTAGCTTGCATGTAAAGGGGAGGGGGGGTGCTTTGCAAATGTCACAGGAGATTGTATGGAGATATCCACTGCGGTTCAGCAACTGCAGATTACTATTAAAGATTTCAATTTTCCCCCTGTCACTTCAGTTTTAAGTCAAAAGCTAATTTGCTTGGCTTGTTGCGAAAGGGATCAATAGATTGAATAGTGAGAAGGGAGATAAGGAGGTGGTTGTGGGGAGGGCGATTTCACGACAGTTTTACTGAACGCGGGATGCTTAGAGTCGGGATGCGAGTGTCAGGGGAGGCTGCGTAACCACGGCAGCGGCGCTCTTTGCTATTCAGCTCAGAAGCACGTCTTGTTTTCCCTTACAGAGCACAATGGCAAATCACAAAGGCTGAAACAGTCAGAATTTAGCTTAGCTGGCAGAGCCCAGACTGTTTGCAGATGCAATTCAATGTTTCAAAAGTTTCAAGCTCTAGATTGCACGTATTGATTGAGTTGAACTAAATAAGAACCGTACAGCTGGATCGCTGCAACAAAGAAATAAATGCTCCAGTGTGCTGCAGCAAAGCAGTAATGCAATCTTTTAACATGCCAGTAATCCCATAAATGACTCATATGGTAGTTTTACTTTGTTTTGGAAATCCTTTGCACTGGAAAAACACATCTTTTTTTTTTTTTTTAAAGTGTGTATTTTCATTGAAAGATAGAAAAGCTGCAAAAGAAAACATTCATCCTGAGCAAAATCCCACACATGACTCACATCTGTCAGTTACACTGAGCACTGTGAATTCTCAAATGAAAGCTGCTGTAAAAAGAATGGGAAGGGCAAAAGCCGCCACGATCAAACACAGACAGGACACCAATAAACATCATTAATGTTTCTCTATTTAACACTGTTTTCATTCAGTATTTGTTTGGGATCATCCCTACTTTGCCATGTTTTCAAGGAATTCTGGGGAAATTGCATCTCCTTTAACTGTTACTGAGTTTTATTAATGTTAACTTGAGCAATCTGAATCAACATGAGAGCAGCAGAGAAATGTTGAATGTACCATACAGGTATCACTGCATAACAACTCACCTGTAATCTCCCTGTTCATGTCATGAATTTTCTTGAAAAAAAAAAAAAGAATGCAAAAACATCTATTAAATTCAAGAAACTTGCAAATCCTACAGTTCAGCTCGAGATTTTTCACTTGTAAAATGTGTGTATGTGTGTATCTCCACTCGCCTTCACTTTCATGCAGCCAAATGTTGATGTATAGTATGAATATACTGCATAAAAAGTGTGTGAAATGGTAAATACAGCCTCAAAAGCTGAAAAAAAATAGTAATTTACTGTATATCTTCTTAGAAAGGATGATTTTAAATTCCATAAAACAACTGAATACACATATGAATAATAACAGAAATGATTAAATGATGAAACAAAAATGCATGACTATGTATGGATTCAGTTTCCATGACACAACCTGGGAAAGGTTCTGAATTCTGGGTCAGCTGACATGGAATGACCCAGTGACCTCCTGTTGTGTGTCATTACAACTAAAGGCGTGTTTGAAAAAACAAGGTGTTTTGTAAAGGTGTTTCACAGGCAAACTGTAATCCAAACTTCCAACCTGTGTATATTACTCATGTTCGCACAGTCAAGCACAAACAGGCCGACAAAGTGCATTAAGGAGGGCTGACGGTAAATTCAAATTCAATATACATTCCCACAGCACTACTTTCTATTAGTGCACACTTTCCACTCTGTTGCACACACTTTCTGTCCCTCATTTTTCAATGAACAATTTCATGCATGCTTCTATTGCTACTTTTTTATGCTAAGCTACTGCCAGTAAGTCTTTCTTCAGATGTTTAACACTAAAAGACTTCAGTTCATGCAAAGATAAAAAAAAGAAGGGGAAATTAAAGTTATTAGAGTCGGTGTGGTCTTCTTTGGTTAAGTTTGTGCATTTGTCCGTCTGTCAGTCAGTCTATAAGGAGGTTATAAGGACCTTCTTTCATTGTCAGTCATACACCTCACAGCTGTTCAAGGCTACCATCATTTAAGTATGTAATCATAAAATGCATTTAGATTACCCCTAAATAATACCCTCCTCCATATTCCCGTATCACGATGTGGAATATTTCTGGCCTACATGTTTCGAGTAATGTAATGTGCATTCAGTTCAGCACCTCTCCCTAATCAGCCCCAAGACAACTCAGTGTGAGCACATACTGGACATGAGGCTGTGTGCCTGTGTTGTTAGTAATAAGAATAAAATATATCATAATAACATGGACAAGAGCTTGTTATAACCTGAAATGTATCTTTTATATAAGAAAGACTTTTTTTTTTATCATGGTGTTTCTCCTTTTAGGCTTAAGGAGTAACAATATCCATTATGCGTCACATAAATTATATATAAAATATGTGTTTGTACCTCATTGGACCTGATTACTTTTTACTTCACTGCTGCATGTTGCAAAATAAGTGTTTTTTTGTGTTTTAATAAGACCGTAATATTCATGTGTTAAATTTCTCCTCGCCAGTAATGGAGGCACCCAATGTGTTTCCAGCTTTTTGGTTATATAATTATTAACACATCACTTCCTCGCGTTTTTCTTGAGACGTGTGAAGTTCTTGGTGAGTGCCTGAGGAAGGTGTGGCACACACTGAACCGGGCTCGAGTTAATCTCACTAAGAAGCCTGTGGAATGATGTTCAAAAGTGTTTTCAGAGCCTGTTGTTCGGTGTCAAAACGGTGATGACTGTAGATGGGAAATTCAGCTTTCTGAGCTGCGTTTAAATGTATGTGAATGGATGGATCTGCTGTTGTTACGATCATTTTTTAAAGTCACATTAAAATCCATGCATATTTTCCGGTAGTCGGGACTACATTTGTGCACTTTCCTAGTGAGGGATTAATATCATATGAATCAAATTAAACTAAATCAAGTGAGCTGCTTGTTTTTAATGTGATACGGTGCAGAAAGGGTCGAGGTGAACTGACAGTGACTGTTTAACTGATGGTATATTCAGCATCACAGTAGAATCAAATAGAAAGAAAAGAAACAGGATTTCTGTTCAAAGTGAGAGCAGCAGAGTGGTGAGTGTGATAAAACGGACTTTTTTATATCTGCCTGTTTTAAATAAATTGGTCATCCTTTGTGAAATTTAGATAAATGAAGGTCAGTATTTGAGGATATACAGTATTATCATTCACATCTACAGACATCCAAACACACATGTACGCAACCATCCAATGAAATCAAATGAAAGCTCCTGTGTTCTTTTTTTTCTCTTTTTTTTTTAGAAAATACTGTGATATTTTATTAAAAATGTTGCAGAAAAAGTTTATACAGGTGTCTAGCCAGAAATATCTCTATTATCACTTAAGGCAAAACCGCAAACAAATATAAGACAAACTCAGGATTTTAAAACTCTACGTTAAAACCCTTGTTATCTTGACTGGTTTAGGGACCAAATGGCAAGAATATATCTTTTATAGAATTTACAAATGTAGCTTAAAATCTTCTGGATGTACTTCCAGTTTTTTTTTTTTTGTAATAGGATGCAAAACAGAAAGAGAATTATGGTTACTTCTGTTGTAATTTTATAATAATTGGTATCAATAATATTTACACTCATTCACTTGCTTTTGTAACCCAAAATATCACAAGCCCGGCACAATACTTTACATATTGCTAGCATATGACAATTTGAAATATCTAACATATATTTCTTTACAAACATATCCAACTAATATTGATTCAAAATATTTACTGCCTTTTTTTTTTTAGTTCTAAATAATACATTGCTGGTCACATTGTAAGCTCAGGCAGTGCTGAGATTGCAAGACAGAAAAAGCCCACAAAGAAAACTATCGGAAGCATAACAGGATGACAGTAAGTGACTGAGGATCAAGTCGGTCCTCATTCTCATACAGATGTGTCTGAAAATGGAGAGCAAAGCTCTTCCCAGACATGCGATGTCGAAAGAGTGGAAACAAAGCAACGCACGAGACAGTACCGTATGTGATGACCTGCAGACGCACGGTGTGTGCAACTTTCCAAAGATGGGATTGTGTTCGCATTTTGGTCGTTCTGTGAGAAAAAAAAAAAAAAAACCCAACAAAACACAAGTTGTAATCAGAAAATAATGAAGGATGTTCAGATATATTTACACTCACCTAAACGGAAAGCACAAGCCGGAAAAAAACCCCAAAAGATCGCAGCCAAAATAAAAACAATAACAGGAGCTATTTTAATATATATTTTTTTTCTTTTTAAAGTTTTTTTTAAATGTCCACGCACAATTGTATACTTAACTTTTCTTTTCCTTTTCTTTTTTTTCTTTCTTTTTTTTTTTTTACAAATGTTTCATAAATACATTTCAGGCTGGGGTGTAGAATTCTGTGCCCAAATCAGGAGTCTGATGCATGAAGGTTCATGAAAAGATGCTGTTCCACATGTGTCGACTGTTGCTTTCCAACAACCGTCGCTCTCTCTTCCTGTTGTGAATATATGGCACAAAAGCCTCCGCAAAGGCCTTCCTGTCGCACTGAAACTTCTAATTTTGTGTTGTAAGAATCTTAACAGTCATCCCCTGGCTGCCTTGTCTTTTGGTAAAACTCCTCGAATCCTTCCCACGAAGCTTAGCTCCAAATAGAGTTATTACTACAGGACCATTCACTTTGAATATTTTCAGTTTGTCATCGATTTATATATACTTTTCAAGAAGGCGTGGTAGCAAAATAACATCTGCTGACTCTGTGCTTCACACAGTTATTCTTATGTGTTTGCCTTGTGAGGTTAATGGCTGCCGCGGCCCCGCCTCGTCCCGGCGGAGCTATACCCGCGTGGTGGAGTGGCCGTGGGGTAAGTTGGTACTGTTCTGGCTGCCACCGAAAGTATTGAAGTTGTGCAGAGGTTGCATGCCAGCCAGTGAGTTGGGTATCATGGTGATGGTGCTGGGCGTCATCAAGGGTATGTCGTCGGGCGACCGGCGCAGGGTGAGGGTGTAGTCGGGGGGACAGGCGAGGCGCAGCGTGTCGTGCGTCTGCAGGGACTCGCACTCGTGGTGGTGCTCGTGCTCCAGCTGCTGCTGCTTCATCTGCAGCGACATCAGCTCCTCGCTCTGCAGGTGGGCCACGTCGTTGGCGGCGGACGGCGCGTTGGCCGGGGCGGAGTTGCGCTGCGGCGTGGGAACGCGGCGGTTGGACTCGTGCCGCCGCTTGTCTTTCTTGTAGTAGAGCGCGGCGAAGGCGAGGATGTTGAGAAAGAGCAGGGAGGCTCCGACGGCGATTGTGACGCTGAGTTCGGTGGAGTAGTCCCTCTTGGTCTCAATCACGACGGTCGACTCATCGGTAATGTCTCCGCTCTTGCGCTGGTCCGTGGTCTGTTTGGTGTTGGCGGGTGGCACCCCTGGGTGGCGGGTGGTGGATGGCCAGTTGTTTTTCCCGGGGAAGCGTTTGGTGTAAGGGTAAGGGGTGGTGTCCTGCGGTGGTATCTTCGTGGTGGTGGATACGTATTGAAAAAATTCATTTATGTTGTGCAGATGGGGAACTAATTCTAACCAGAAAGCGACCTTGGTGGCGCGGTAATGGTCGCGGACTCGCGGTTTGAGGCCAATGTGAAGGTAGAGCTGGTCTTTGGGGTTGTACTTGGTCCAGGCTACCTCCTCAAACCGGTTGGGTTTTGTGTGGATGAACTTTGTGTCCTGTGGAACCGGTTGGTTCGGATCCCTGAAGAGGAAAATAGATAGAAAATAGAGATAAAAATCAACAAAGTCTATTCAAATCATATTCAGTCTATGATATAAGGCTGGATATTCAAAATATATTTAAGTAAATATGCATTTGTGGGATGCAGACTAAGAGGATGCATAAATATTACATTCACCTTTACCGTAACATAAAATGTAATATTTATGACTATAAATTGGCTTTTCTTTCACATCATTTTAAAGCAGCACGATAATAAAATTCAACAATGCAACTGTCCATCAGATTCAACTCTTCAAGATGAATCATTACCCCACAAATTCAAAGCCTTTCTTCTTTTTTTTTTTTTTTTCCCACTCTCCCTATTCAAAGCTAATGCGTTTCTAGGTGACTCAGACTGTGAATGCGCAAGCTGACAAAATGTTCTGTTCTTAATATTAAATCTCACCCGGGGTGTTATTTTTTTTAATAGTTTGGAACAGAGCTGCCTCTCAACTTCGTGGGAGCGATTTAATTAACTGTGGAAGAGGTATGGGGGAGCGCAGGTCCGACAACAACCTTGGAGCCGACTCGCTGGATTGTTTCGGTAACTGTGTGTGTGTCAGTGTGTGCTGTCGGGGTGGTGTGGGAGTTATATATCTGTATACTCAATAGGAAAGACTCATCTTGTATTTTTGGGGGACGTCGCTAAACACAGTTAAACTCCGGCCTCTGGATGAAAGACAAACAATCAATGGGGGTGTGTTTGTATGCCCTTGTTGCTGAAAAGGTTCTGTGTGATTATAGATGGATCTGTGTGAGTAATGTGCTGTCTGCATGGGAGTATGGATGTATTCTTAACAGAAATGCCTTCTAAATAACCTTCTAAATGTTAAATGTTTCTGTAAAAAGGTGTGTGTGTGTGCTCATGTTGCCGTATAGCTGCTTTGAAAAATCCTTATCACAAATGATTTCTAAGCAGATATTGAGTGACAAAATAAAGAATAAGTGAGTCACAACAATTAGTTTCACCACAATATAAGTAAAAAAGATAACAGGCTAAATAAAACAACAAATACAAGCAAGTGGAGTGACTTTGGATCAATATGTATTGGCACCTTGTTTCTTACTGCGCGCAATGAAATGAATTCTGGCCTCAACAGTACGTGGTAGAGTTACTGTAAACCTTAATATTGTTTGATCAGGAAGTATTTAAAGCTATTGTCCATATAGGTTTCCTTTCTTTTCATACTGATGTCATTTGTTTTTATCTCCATATGGACAGAATAGCTAAAAAAAAATTAAAACATTAAAATTGGGTATTTATTCAATATTATTATATGAGTGAATTCTGTTAATATGGACTCCACGTTGGGTAGTTGTTGCCAAAATAGAAACTATAAGGGACCTATTAAAGGTCAAAACATGTACACAGCTCCACCTGTGCCTTCTCATAATGTCTCAGTAAAAAGGCTGGACTCATAATGCAAGGTCTGCCCTCCAACTGGTGTCTACATATGGAGCCTCACGTAGGACTCTTCTAGCATGTGGTGGGCCTGTCAGCTCCATCCAAACATATGCTGGAACAATATGCTGCTTTCTGCAATTGAATTTGCTAAAAATGAAAAAAGAGAGGAAAAAGTCTAAGCTTGGGGCCTTCAGTTCTCGTTGAACTGTAAAATACATGCTTTTCTTGCATATGTTTCCATAAATCTTCCAGTCTGTTGCTCATAGAAGTGACTCTTGCCAAAGGTTGAGATGCTAAATCAATCCTCCTCTCAGCCTGACAGGTGAGTGAAAAGTGAAAATTGCATTGCAATAGACGTCACCTGAGTGGTGGAACAGATGCTTTTTTTTTTTTTTAGCTGTAATGTATTTGGTGTTACCTTGTTCTGTAAATTGTGTTGTTAACTTGTAAAGTGAACTGACTGATTTTGTAATGCGTGCTCAAAGGAGAGGGGGCACCTAGAGTATTAAACACATTGTACAGCAACAACAAGAAGGTTTACTGGACGACTGGTTCAAGAATTTTGTTTGTGATTTAGCAGCAAAATGTTTTTGGTTTAAGCAGCCTATGTACAGGATGACTGAAGGCCAGATCATTTAATTATTATTATACCAGTGTGTTCAAGGACTAACATGTGAGACATTTGGTGGACCAAACCACTGTGAGACATATGAGGGAAAAACATCATTCTGAAACTTATAAATGCACTGATTTGCATATCTAATTAGCACAACTGCTTTCAAGGCATCTTTTCACATTATTAAAAACAATAGTTATGTTTACAATGATACACTGAGGGGGACAACTCATGGTTTAACCCACTTATCATCATTACAGTCATATCTCTCTTTTGAGCTGTTCATCTCATCACGCTTAGCACTGAAAGAAGTTAGTAATGAGCCTCTTGTATTTCTGAGAGATCTCATTATCATGAGCTTTTATTCTTAATTGGGTAATGTCTCTTGCTTCTTTGATGAATGCAATGCACTCACATACTTTCTAAGAAAATATGTAAAACTTTACAGGACATCTTGCAGTGTTTCCGTAAGAATGGGAGTCTTAAAGGTTCATGTCCAGCTAAAGATCAGTGTCATCAGCAAACTGCAGATCCATATACTGGAGAACAACCTGACCTAATGTACATGTGCTTCTGTATAAGACTTTTTCATTTAGATTTTCAGATAGTCTATTTTTTAATTACTTCATGATTGCTTTTAGGTTTTGCTATAGGCCCACTGCTTATTTACTCAAAAAAACCCCACAAGTTCAAGTGCTCTATGTTTTCACTTCAGAAAACATTTTATTGGATTTAAATTATATTAATATATTTCATAGACACCTATATTATACATTATGGACTTGAATTGGGAACTCAGTGGTAATCTGAGGTCAATCCCTCAATCCCAACACTTATGAAAATAATTCACTGTGTCAGCTGGGTTTATTTACCAGCCTATATAGAAAAGGCCATAAGCCCACTATTTATATTTATGTTCAGACAGTTGATGATGGAGTTTACCTTTTTTTATCTGAGTCTACTTTTTTGGCACGGCGAATCGTTGTCGTAACTCCCCGATCCTCACAGTGTTTCTTATATATTAAGAGCCACTGAACTGACTCACAGTAATGCCAGTTGGTGCATAAATACACCGTTACAGCAGAGACAAAAGGCTTCTTATCACTCATAGAATCTCCCAAGCGTCGTCTAAAAACAAATAAAAGAAAAAAAAAACAGATAGCTGATACATAGTCCACCAAAAAAAAAAACCAAAAACATTCTGTTCTACTGTAATAGTGCCTTCTGTAATAGGTAGTTGTTGCCAAAATAGAAACTATAAGGGACCTATTAAAGGTCAAAACATGTACACAGCTCCACCTGTGCCTTCTCATAATGTCTCAGTAAAAAGGCTGGACTCATAATGCAAGGTCTGCCCTCCAACTGGTGTCTACATATGGAGCCTCACGTTGGACTCTTCTAGCATGTGGTGGGCCTGTCAGCTCCATGCAAACATATGCTGAAACAATATGCCGCTTTCTGCCACTGAATTTGCTAAAAAATGAAAAAGAAAAAGGAAAAAAAAGAAAAAGTCTATGCTTGGGGCCTTCAGTGCTCGTTGAACTGTAAAATACATGCCTTTCTTGCATAAGTTTCCATCAACCCCTCCAATCTGTTGCTCATAAAAGTGGCTCTTGCCAAAGGTTGAGATGCTAAATCAGCCTGACAGTTGAGTGAAAAGTGAAAATTGCATTGCAATAGACATCACCTGAGTGGTGGAACAGATGCTTTTTCTTTTTGTGCTACCTCGAACTGTCTGACACGAGTGCGGTTTGAAAAAACAAAGCAACAACAACATATTTTTGTTGTTACTGTCTTCTCCTGTCTTACTTAAAACTCATTACCTGAGTTCATAATAGAGGCTTTCTGTTGTCTCCAAACATGGTCCTTTAGATGTAATACCAGAACCAGGACCATGAAAAGGTTCAGGTAAGTTTGTGTAAGCTGGTTTGTGCTAAGTGTCCTGATAGAAAATGCTACATAAATCCTATGTAAATACAAATAAAAGTGCAGGATATACATTTAAACTTGGACACAGCTTCCTCCCGCTTCAAGAGCTTGAAGGCGAGTGTGAGAGCCGATGGAGCAGTCGGGAGGAAAGTACAGAGGAAATGAAAGAGCAATGTGAGGAGCAGACGCAATGGCTAGAACTGGTAATCAAAAGAAAAGACTAAAAAAAGGCCGGCGTTCTTCAGACAGAGGACCGAAGGATGTGGTACAAAAAGGTGGCCAAGAATGAGGAGAAGCTCGAAAAAGATTTGATGAAGACGGCAGATTTACAACAAAAGGAGGAGGACTATCTCCTGGCTGCTGAATACCCGACTCTGGGTAGGCTTTGGAAGCAATGCTCTGTGGACTCCAGCAAGCTTCCAGAGTTAATCTTCAACTAAATGAAATTATGCTTGCTTTTGTCTTTACAAGAGGCCGCTTCAAGTGAAAAAGAAGAGGAGACAAAAAGAGAGGCTGAAGCCTGATAGCAGCGCATATCACATCACTCTCTATGTAGAAGGCCTTTTACTTGAAACACCTCTAAACTTCTAAAATTTAGTATATTTATAGGTCAGAGGTGAGGTACCCAAACCTCATGGTGCTAAAATGAATGAATGCAGAATTTATGAACATGCTTCTTCAAAACTTTCTGATAAAATACAATCATGCTAGAGCATTTGTGATGTGCTCACACATCATGTGTGCTCACCTGCACATTTTGCCCCCTGGGCTGATGATGTAGAGTGTATTTTAAAGTCCTTACAATGGCAGTGTGAACCACTTTTTTTTTACCTCCCATACTACCATCTCTACATGACATGATACTTTCATATTCTGACCTTCTCACATCTAGATGCTGACATAATCTTTACGTTTTCATTTAGCTTTGACGTACAAATATCAATTTAATATCAACATATTAGTGCTACAAACCGTTGCAATGCAACTGCAATTCAATCTATAACATGTTAGAGAGAGAAAATAGCAGCAATAACACCCAGCCCATACTTTATCAAAAGCCTCAGTCAGTTGCATTATGGGTACATCCAAACTGCCAAATTCTTTTGCTCTGCCATCAGGAAAAGTTTCAAAACATCAATCTGCCGTGATTCACAACGGGATACTTTGCAAAGAGTGAGGGAGACTTGTTGAAAAATGGCCACGCTCCCAGTAATGGCTGCACTTTCTCGCTTGCCGGCAGTGAAAAAAAGAAGCAGGAGAAGAAAAAAAAGGCCTCCCTGAATGTCTATAAGGCAGCCAATCCCCTGCTGATCAGCCATCAACTGGATGGGAGCCAAACAGAGAGCACGGGAGCTAACACTACAGCCTATAAGCTGATCAAGACTTTATCTATTCACCTTAATGTGAATTTTCAGTATGACTAGGCTGCAAACATCCTGATACCTAATCTCAAGGTGCGTAAAACAAACAAAAAAAAAAGGTGAAACAAATATAAACAGCGAGCAAATCCTCTCATCAAATCAGGCCCTGCCGCAGCACCGGGGGAGCTGACTTGTTTTATTAACCTCCACTTGATCTCTCTGACTCATGAGTTAATCAATATACGCTAAACATCAAACTTTTTGTTGATATGCCACCACAGATCTATCTTTGATCAAATACTGATTCTCTGTAGGCTTAAAAAGTTAATCTAAAAGAAACAGACTAAATTGACTAAAAGAAAACATTCGACGGCTTTCATTCCCTTTATTCAAAGGATTATTGCATTGTCACTACATGGCAGTGCACCGTAACTTGCTGCTATTTTCAGACTGATTTAAGACAATGTGGCATGTCAGTTATTATTATTACCATTAGTGCTATATATGTATTATGACTCTTGTGGAATAAAAAGCAAAACTATAAACCTGGATCAATTCTGCACTAAAGTACTGCCAAAAAAAACAAATAATATTCATGGATTTTGTGAATGTTTGATGAATGGGTTCAGTGTGTTGTCATTTCAGCCCCATTGTTCTTTGGTGGAGTAAACTAGAAGCGCAATATTGTTATAGAGTCAAGATAAGAATACCAACAGAAAGGAAAGGACAAAACAAGGGAGCACTCACCCTGTTTTGGCAAAGTTAGTCCAGTAAGTCATCACAACAGCGCTCAGCATCACGTCATTCTTGGAGAAGTTGCAGTTGAACAGATCCGTGGGGCCGATCATGGGAATTCCAAACACGTACGGTACTTCGTCGCCGTGGGCTGAGTCGGCCCAGCTGGGCTTCATGTCGCTCTGACAGTGGTGGTAGAAAGCGTAGAAGTAGGTGGGTGAGCCGTACTGGGCGTGGAGGTCAGCTGTGGCCACTGCTGGTGCCACCCATTGGTGGTCCGTGAACAGAGCCACCAGGGTCTTGCGCCGGGTCTCTGGGTTCTCTTTGTCCGCCCAGTCCGTGTACATGAATTTGATGGTCTCGCGCAGAGTGTCCTTGCCCTCCGGGTAGCCATAGAGATGGTCCACGAAATCGGAAACGGCAAAGTCGAAATCATTGGCGGACACGCCGTCCTCGCTGTCCACAATGCCGTCTACAAATTTAAAACCCTCTCCCTGATTCACCCCCAGCATGATGTCATAGTTGAGGAACTCCCCTTGCTCCATGAGGATCTGGGGGTCATCCGGGATGACGTCGCCGTCAATAACGGGCCCAAACGCGATGTGGTACTTCGCGGGCGTGATGTACTGCTCGATCAGTTCCTTGTAGTTCTTGTTCTGCAGGCACTCCACCAGGTCGACGGTGTCCAGCATGTTGCAGCCCACCTTCTCTGCCAGGGCTCGCGTGTACTTGGCAGGCTGGTAGTTGACCGCCCAGCTGGATAGTGCCGTGCCGCTCTGGATGATGGCTTTCTGGAACAGATCTGAGATTGGGAGCATGTATTAATGAAACACACACACACACACGTTGTAAAGAGTCCGTGCTTCTTGTTGTATTTTATGATTCATTTTGTGTCCTAATGCCAAAGTGATTTCAAAATTTTATGTTAACATTATCGTGTTATTACTAAAATGGTGAATTCTGGTGTATCTGAGTTGGCTGGGTTCCAACAGGAGACAATGAAAACTAGAGTTACTGCCCTCTGGTTGCACTCATGTTGATTTAGTATTTTTTTTAAGAGCAAAATGGAAGTTTCCACTGTGTTGTTATCCAGGGAGAAGAGGTGAAAAGATCTTTGACCAAAAAACTCTAATCAATTCATTCTCGAGTCCAAGTGGAGGTTTCTGTCAAATTGAAAGAAATCCTCTCAAAGCATCCCGAGATAGTGTGTTCATTAGAATGAAGCGGACAGACAGACAGATGGACAACCCAAGAATATAATGCTTCCAGCCCTGCCGATCGCTGGTGCAAAGCCATGACAAACTCAGGCTGTAGCTTACGAGCCAGGCTGTCTTTTTAGCAGTACCTTGAGAGACAAGGATAATACCAACATCTATTTTGCTGGAAAGGTTTGAAGCTATTTAATGTGCTAAAGCTGACTCGCCAATTAGTAATCCAGCTTGCAGACTGATGTCAGCGGTGCCCTTTTCCCTGCTCCCGTGTTGTGTCTCAGCAGCTGTCCTGTTGTTTGTGACTGTGACTGTCTGCCTGTAACAGAATGCTAACACAGTTTATAATGAAACTGTTTAATGGCAAATGGTTAATGGAAAGGATGAAAAGAGCAAGCAATCATAAAAAAAAAAAATCTAATTAGATTAATCTGAACTTTAAAATCGGAAAATTTCTTGGAATGTGGAATTAGTTGAGATGATGTTCCTGTGTAAAGTCACATAAGTCAGTACTCAATTAGAAGTAGAGGAATTCATATGCCAACATCCTTCAGCACCACTTCATCTGTTCTTCATCTCTGCCATAAGCTAACCAAAGCATCTCCACTATGGTGTTTAGTGTTTTTTTTACTGCTAAAGTTCATTTACTGGGCATGACGTTGATATGAGCCATTCTTTTACGAGTCATTCTCCTTTTATACATGCAATGAAAACAACTTCATCAGTCTAATATTTCAAAATGGACTCTTGAAAAGTCGGGCAGAGAAACTTCCATATATGAGCATCTCTTTAACGTTAACCTCAAACATCACTGTCAACAATGGTTGCATAGTAAAGAACTATATCTATTTTAAATCATAGAGGAAGGTTCACAGCATCAAAAGTAGCTTTATATGGTTTATATAGGTAATATAGCTCATCACAGCAATTGAATGTAGCAGAATATACCCAAACCACTTTTGGAATCAGTATCGCTGCCAATAGTGCTCTAGCAGATAAGAATGGTACATCCCTACTTTGGTAGTGATCCTTTATTTTATAATCCTTTAAAAATAGTTCAGTCTACAAATATCATTGCTAGAAGCCAAGTCAAACAAAAATCCTTTCTTTTTTTATGCTTTGTCTCTTGTCATATCAGTATAAAAACATTTCAAGGCAAATAAAAGGAAGCAGAATCGTCTTTTGTGTTCCTAATGAACATTAAAAAATAGAATGATAATAGTTGGCTGTGGAGCAACAGCGCTTTTGGCAGTCTGTGTGAGTCTATGACATCAATGTTCCAGAATATGGAAACTTCCTACCAGTAAGTAGGCCACAACACACAAGGAACGCTGGAGTTATGTGTGCTTTCTGGTTTCAGAGGGTTTGCTCATGCAAATACACAGTGATGGTGACTCAACCAGGGCAACTTGAAAAGTGTGTTTTGAGCACACAGCATACATTTCCCATCAGGCCCGGTTATCGGTGCTGTTACTGATGCTGCTGTTAGTCAGATGAGGAGTATTAGTTCAACTTTGAATCAGATGTTAACTTAAAAAACATACAAACTGAGTTAATGGTAGGTTTTTTATGATGGTTGGTAAGCCTGTCACCATGACAACAGACTTCCAATTTATGACCAAATGCAAAAAGGAGAGGTACCCAGCTATGATATTTACATCATAATTATCATGAATGCTTTGCAGGGCGTGATGAGTCAAGATTGCTGCCAATCAGAGCATGAGTACTTATTTAAATGTCAAATAAGCCATTCTTATTCCTTCAAGTACGCAATAAATGAAAAATGAAACATATCTACAAACTGTAACACAGCTGGAAGACCAGAGGAGCAAACAGAAGTCTCTCTCACTTTGACTGCCTTTAAATTAAACTTCATGAACTTCTACCAGCAACAAAAAAAAAGCTTGATTTTTATGGGAAAGCGCATTTTTCACAAAGCCTGTATTTATCCCACACGGTGGAGAAATGGCCTGAGAATTGCAGCAGCGCTTTTTTGAGATATAATCCTCCGAACCTTTTTTTTTTCTCTTTGAGAGCCAGAGAAAAAAATAATACCTTTTGGCTGTTCTCTTTAAAATTCCCATTAATAATACATATAAATAAATATGTAAATACAATATGATAATTCAAAATCCGTTCATTATCATCCCTCCTCTTTTAATGCTTTTACACTGAGGCAGAATACGCTCTTAATGGACACACACTGTCTCTGCATGAGGTGATCAAATATGAGTAATCTGATGGAAAGAGACAAAACAGGCCATTTGAATATGTATCTTATTGCTGCTATATTAAGATGGTGTTTTTTTGTGCTTCGGGGCTGTTTTCTCGTGGTTTCTAATACAAATTCAATATTTTTTTTCATGTCCTGTACAAAGATGTTGTCAAAACAGATAACTCACTTGAGGCTACACTGTAAAATATTCTTAAGGAAAATTAGCACGGCTAAAAAATGGCAGGACAGAAGCAAGTCTAAGGGCTTAGTTAGTGGCCCGTAGAAGCTATAACACTGACAATGCCTGAAGATCTTGAAGTGTCAGATCAGTGATGGCACCATAAAGGTCAGGACCCCCCCCTAAGGGACTGAAAAGATAAATATGAGGGTGACTAAAAATAATATTTCTTTTTTTTTTTGTTATAAAACACAGCAGAGTTTTACCTCTCCAGGTCTCATGCTTTTGTCTCCTCATGTGAGTGTTACCTGACTTTAAATGCTCTCGTCACATCTCCCTTAAATGAAACAAAACCATCTCCCCAGAGATCATTGTGAAGATGTTCTTGTTTTTGAAGCCCACGGTGTAATAAAGCATGGTTAATAAACGCGCGCCGCATATAGCAGAAATGAGAAAATGATGAAAAGGGCTTTTGCGTGTGAGCGCACCTCTTTGTGATCATGCATGCCTGTGAGCAAGCGCACGTACCTTCTGAGTAATGCGAGAGGGTGAGCAGGCTGACGCATGACGCTCCAGCGCCAGAGCCGAAAATGGTCACTCTCTTTGGGTCTCCTTTGAAGGACTGGATGTTTTCTTTGATCCACCTGAGGGCCTGAATTTGATCCAGCAGGCCGTAGTTGCCCTTGGCTGCTTGATCTCCTGTGCTTAGAAACCCTGGATTGATGAAAACAAACAAGAGAAAAGAAGATCTCAGCTTTATTTCTGAAAGGTTTATGGCACTGATTAAATCTAGAGAATTCAAAATATGAATTTTTTTCCCATCCCATGGAGTAAAAAGTCTTAACCTGCACCTCCAATGTTTAACTGACTTACATAAAATCAGGAAAAACACATCAGTATTCATCTTGCTGGTCTTCAGTACTTTATTACAACAGAAGATGAGTTGTGCTTCGCGCCACAAAACAGCATTTAAAAAGCTGCTGATAAAAATGCTGCTGACTTGTTTTCAAATGAACATAACTAAAGCCTGCACGGAAAAGATGCTTGTATTAAAAGCCTGACATATCTTATTCCTCTGTGCCATGGCTCAGCTGGTGTCCAACTCTATAAAAACACATCAAGCTACACCGCTGCACTGGTAGATATGTTCCTTACCATGAACACACACACACACACATACATACACACACACACACTGCGGTTTATTTTGATTCAATCCCACACACTGTCCTACTGCCAGGAATACTCACTGGAGCATAAAATTTGGATTCATTTGCTGCTGAAAATAGTATATAAATAAGAAATAAAACCTCTTCCTGTTTTAGTTACATTTGTGTAGAATTATAGTAACCAGCTGTTTCGACCACAGATCACCTCCACCCCAACACACTAACTCCAGTCCACTAACGCAAACATACCACGTGTTGATGAAGAAGCCGCGCATTTTTCAGCTGCATATCTCACACACACACCTGAAGGAGCAGATGCACTTCTATTTTAGTTCGTCCAGCTGTCTGCACAGGGTGGATAACGCCTAGAGTTTTACTCACACTACACGCTGCTTCGAGTCTCTAAGCCCCACGTGTGACCTACACCTTAATACAGATGGAGCACTGAAGCTGCTGCTCTGCTCATGTGTTCATGCTAGTCTCCA
>JBAJHX010000011.1:562651-584154 GCA_037176925.1 Amniataba percoides | reverse complement strand
TCCAGTGGTGGAGAAATTAGCATCTGTTTTCACTTTAAGGGATTCCTGTGTGAAAGCCGAAGTGATATCTAGAACAGAAGCACTATAATTGATTGTGAGACCCACACGTGACAAGATTTAGAGAGGAAAATGGATGTCACAGTGTTTTGGGTCCCTGGCATCCATTATTCCACTGCACAAGAACATGCACAGTTCTTTTTATTATATAATCCCTAAACTAGGAGAAAGAATGTTGATCCTCATCTCTTTAGGTTCTGTCTCTCTCAATTCCAAACCTCTTCCGCGTCACTTTAGGATATGACAACCTGCAGATAAGAGAACTTCAGTAATATCTGCTGATGGCAGCTTTTGCCTTTCTACAAATGTGAAGAAGCGCTTTCTTTGATGCGCTAACTGCCTGCAGGAGTTACACAAACGCCGAGCGTCTGTGCAGACAACCTGCTCTTCAGCCATAATAGAGAATATGATGTTAAACCTCACAGTTTGTATATCCATATTCACGCAGCTTTGAGTATCTGGAACAAATCACTCTTCAGTACTATGGAATGTTCCATCTTATGGCCTTTACCTCAGTTGCCATTCAGATTCCAGGGATCAGTGATATCTTCATTATGCAAATGAATGTAATGCAAAATAAAATGTAACTGACTTATCAGCTGTTATGTCTGAATAATGGTTTAATCACGACAACAAAAAAAAAAAAGTGCTGAAGATACTGAGTTTGAACCCAAAGCACGGATTCACATTTGCATTACTGAGATATAATCTGCCTGGGTGTTAACCACACTGTTTATAATTTGTGCGATATATTTTAACCACGTAACGTATCACATTTGAGTTCATCCGTTTTTGAGACCTCTACATCATCTTTTTTTTCTTTCTGAAAAACTGTAACACCATGTGTTACATTCACAAGCACAAGGCAAGGCAGGACCCAAATGCAGGACAAAGCTTTGTGGCAAGTTTCAAAAAGGTTTTAATTAACAAAAAACTGGAGTCCAAAAAATAAGGTTTAGCTTGAGGCTTGAAAAACAAGACAAATCAAAAATCACCTCAACATGGAAAAAAACTCCCAAAAAAAACTCCCATGGGTGGCAAGATCATCTAAAGCTTGGAACATGCCTTGAACTTGAACATGGAAACATGAGGCGTAGACACACAAGAACATGAGCCATGACTCGCCAATGTGGCAACAAGACTGGGGAAAACACGGACTATAAATGCACAAGAGGTAACAAGGAACAGGTGAACACAATCAGGGTGGGGCAAACAATCAAACAGGTGGGAAACACACAATGACAGGAAGTACAGTGAGGCAGAGCTGATTTCAAAATAAAACCTGACACGCCAGAACAAGGAACCAGAAACATGACAGACATGGAAACTTGACAAGACAAGACAGAACAGAACAAGAAATTAGACATGATATTCAACAATAATCAGGACATGACAATTCAACAAGAAAGAAAACCAACTAAACACAAGGAATACATGACAGACATGGAAACTTAAACAGCAAAAGACACATAATAGACATGACAACTTGAACATGACAAGCCATAACTAGACATGGAAAATACAACGAACATGACACCATGTTCATACTAATCGCTGGCCGCTCATCTATCAAACACATTTCAAATATTTCCCTTTGCATGCACGTTTGCTTTGTTGTTTAGTTTAATATCTTCTCAAATTTGGGTAATGTCAAAGGGTCATAACCTGGCTGACACTGCTTCACACTCCAAAGCAAAGCTATTGTTTACCTTTCTTCTGAAAGAACTTGGTCAGGAGACATTTCCCCTCATCTATTTTCCCCCCCATTTCTCATTTTGGAAACCCAATTTCATTTTCTGAAGAGTCATGGCTAATCAGACGACTTCTTCGGAGCCAGGTTGGCACTTCAATTCAAAATGAAGCTAGCAGGAGACATTCAGGTCACATTGTCCTTGGTAAGCCACCGTGAAGTGTGAAGCTTTTTTGACTTCTCTGACTGATAATCTTATCCAGCATAATAAACTAGGTCACCTAAGATTAAAGGCACTGTTACTATAATTTCTTTGAAATGAGACTATGCAGAACCCAGTTTTACAATACAGTCTTTTCATTTTTTGGTTTACAGGAGTTCAGTTATGCTCTGATGAATATTTCTTTTGTGCAAATTTAAGGCATAAAGTGTATGGTCTGTCTAATTTCAGTAATGTATACATTATACTCTCTTGTCTTTCACAGATTAGTCAGAGTTGGTCACTCTGGATGGTAAATTCTTTCGGCCATCCTCAGCTCTTTACTTACCCTATTTATACCCTATTTTAATTTGTCAAGTTTTTTTTCCCTTCCCCTTTTCTCAAAGGTACAGTACACACATGTTGGTGTGAGTAATGCCCTTCTGGGGCTGTAGATGGATAACAGAATTAATGAAATTGAATTAGTAAGCTGGAATGTAAATGGAGACTCAAAATGAGAGACTTTACAGCTGGTAGGTCAGGTGATCTCTGCAGGTGATAATGGATCTGGCAGACAAGAAGAAAGCACCTGTTACTTTCAATATTATTCCATTTTCCTGCTCTTTTGCAAAGACCATCCAAGAAAGACTGAGTATTGTGAGGTCTGCACTCCTTTTCTGCCCATCTGGTGTAGCCAGATGCTAGTGGACATGTTCTGTCTCACTGTATCTACATTTCTTACTTAAGTGCAATTATCATTATGAGTTCAAAAATGTCAGGGTGGTATCGCCTCTGCCTCTTCATCAGTACATCACAAAAAGTACAGTGGCTAATATATGAATGATTATCATGTGCAGCTCCTGATGTTTAGTGCTCTGCTGATGTTTAGCGTGGGAATGGGATCTGAATTAAGTTTCTACCTGAACTCACTGCTGCAGACAAGGATGCTACTTTGCAACTATCTTGATCTCTTAAACAGGGAAAGAGCAACTCCTTCTAAACACTATGAGAAAGGCCACTGGGACATGGCTATACATTAATGTAACATAGTCTTTTTGTCATATCCAATCCATTTCTACTGTAACTGAGTTAGTTTGTGATATTTTCTCTTGTGTTAATCCAATTGTAAGAGGGAAACAATGTATTTAAAGTGCAGTCTCTAAGCAATCTCATAGCAGAATCCAGTTCCATACAGAAGCCAGCAATGCTACAAATTGAGATACTTACAGTAAAGGCAGGCACTGACATACAATGTGTTGGTTAACAAACATATGGCATGCTATTTTCAGGATATCACATATGGCAATCTGTACGAAATGTAATATTTTCACTTTGATTGACCTGAAGTTTGGCAAGGGTCACAGAGAGTGACTCATTCGCTCCCAGCAGGCAGCGGGGGAAATGCACCGTGCTGATTTTTGAGTAGTGACTTTAACTGCTAAGCCAGCGAAGACACCAGCACCAGAAAAAAAACAACTCAAGCATCTGACATACTGCTATCAGAGATTAAAAGCTAATGCAGCTATCTTTTCATTCTGCTTCACTTAGCCATCTCTGATTGAGATGTTTTGGTGGGTATTATTTTTTGTGTGTTTTGTTTTGTTAAAGCGTCCTTTGGATGAGCTATTTGCCGTTCCCTTTCATTATTCTCCAGACCTGCCGTGCTGCTTTTCAATTCATGCAAAATGAGCCCGTCATTTCACCGGCTATAATTGCTGAAAATTCATTTGCAGCGTGCAATTATCTTGACTATCCTATGCTTATAACAGCGTTTAGTCAAAGGAAAGTATATCACACTCATCTAACACGTTCTCTGAGGAAACACGATGGAGGGAGGAGCAGAGGGGGTGGGGGTTGAAGGATTGTTGTTGGTGCTGCAGCCATCATCTGTCATCGGAGGAGCCAGCCAGGGAGATTGAAAACAACACAGCCGAGGATCATGGAGATTTACTCAGCCGCTGACCAAAAACAACCCATTTTAAACACCATCCTGCTTTCAGCCATTTTATCAGCCGTTTTTATCCACAGCAGTGGCCATGTGCAGGTTGAGGCCGGCAGAGACGTTCATCTCCTCCCTGGGAAAAAAACCATCTGGGCACTGACAAGCCTCTCAAATCCCTCCAGTGCATCTGTTGCATTCTGTATATGACAGTCTGTATGTCTCAAAGCTAATGGAAGCTTGACATTGCAGTGTTCCCTCAGCCAACAATGACACATTTTTATCGTGAAGCAAAATTTCTCAGTTATTTGAGATAGCAGAGTTGGGGGGGGGGCATGAATTCAGCATGAATATCAATACGCTCTGGCTTTTGTTTGGAATCACAATGAAGGCTGAGCAAAGGGCTATGACAACGCTGACCTTTAAAAAGGCAGGTTTGGTTATGAAACATAGGAGGCTCGGGTTATGTAGGGAAAAACTTTCAAACAGGTTATAAAAGCAAATGGAGTGAGGTGAGAGATTTCTCCGCAGAGAGCAGGAGCCGCCAACGCCGAAAGGAAAGTCGGGTTATCTTCAGAGAGGTGCCATTTTAAGGGAACAGGTCAGCAGATCGATGTTAATCTGTATGTTTAGTATGGAGCTGGATTCAGGACATCGTTAGCTTGGCTTAGCATGAAGAATGGAAACAGCCGGCCTGGCCTTTGGCCTTTATCCAGATTGTTTAAAAGTAACGGAAATAAATAAAATAAAGCAAATAAAGTAAAATAAAGCTGGATCAGAAATCCCTCCTGCCTGTCTCTTCACTAGGTAGCTGAAAAAAAGGAAATAATTGATCATTTTTAATGTTTTTCCTTTTTAAAGGGTGGTGGCCTGAGGTGAATTTAATTTAATGAAATTTATTTACTTAATTACTATAAATTCTGATTGTTTATGATAGCCGAAGTTGAGTTCGATCACTGTGTTTCGATACGATCAATTATTAATAATCATAATTCTAATATTTTAATATGCTTTAAACCACTATTGTTATATCTGTGGTAAAAGCCAGAGTGAAGCTTAGATCTGCTCGCATAAATGAAGACTTTTTTGTATAATTTAATAATTAAACATAATCCCTTGAGGTGCATCGTTGACAGAGTGCTTTATTTTTCTTTTTACACGCGTATTCAGCCAGAACATAAAAAGCAGAATATGAGGGGCCATGTCTTTTCCCATGGGGCAAACACAGTAATGCTATTACTAAAGTAAGTGACAATTTTATGTAACTTTGATTTAAAAATCCATATATGAGAACTATCAATAAAGTCGAATCCACCATGACGACTGGGTGTGTTTGTTGTCTTTTTTTTTTATTTTACCTGTCTTTGTGTGGATTTTAAAAACAAGTTGTAACTTCTCAAATAGACAGCTTTAAAGGGGTGTAGGCCTCTCCTCGTTCTCCTCCTCTTCATCTTTTTATGCTAAGCTAAACTGACCGTGTCTTAACTCCATGTTTATGCTTGACACACAGACATGAGGTTGGTCCTCTATAAGCACACACACACACACATTGATATGACCCAATAACCTGAATCTATGTGAAAAACGCTGTCGCGAGAAAGGCGGAGGACACAGGCTGATGTAGTAAAAGCTGTTGAACACTGATTGGTCGGGACCATGGCGGTGACACACATTGTCAAAAGCACACAGAGCGCCATTTGTCATGGTAATGACTGTTTTGCCAAAGCGACAGATGACTCTCCTCACCCTCCTTTCCTCACCCTCGTCATGTGCGCCGGGCCAAGACAAAAAAGCGTGCATGTTTCTTTCTTTCCCTTTCAGCGGGCTCGGAGACGCAGCTGCAGCCCTCTGCCTTTCTGTGTCATGTCACAAGGCATCACCTCATCTACTGGCTCACGACCGCGAAGGATATCTGTTGCTGACGATTGTCGTTAGACACTGACGGCACTTTTCCCCTCTCTCTGCTCACGTGCTGTCGTCACTCATGCGCCGGGGGGCGGGGGGGAATTGTGGAGCGGTAATGACCTCCTCCCTGCCACGGCTGTCCTTGCAGAAATGGAGGAGTCATAAAGGAGGAGCGAGAGGAGGCTGAGTGTCTGCCCTTTGGCTGCGAGAGAGGCCACTAATGGACAAGAATAGAACAGAAAGATGGACAAAGAAATGAAAGAAAACTTGAAAAAAAAAAGAATAACATGTATAATGGGTGGCAGGTGAGGATAAATGTATATTAAAAACTCCCCTCTCAGCCCTGGTTTGGTCTCCACCAACTCCTGAGAACAACATCTGGCTCTTCACCTGCTAAATATTCACCAACAGTCTGCCTGTTGTTCGGCGCCGAGCACCAGGTTGATGAAAAGAACTGCAACTCAAAATAATAGTGTTCATTTTCAGGCTGTAAAACTAAAACAGCAGGTCTGAAAGACACTTTGCAGAGCTGAGTGGGACTGCAGAGGTGGTGATAATTCTCTGTGGTGACTGCTACGAGTGAAGTCTTTCAAGAATATATTATTTATTATCATTATTTAAGATTGATAATAATGCATGCATACTTGTTTGAGTTTTGCAGTGATTTATATGGTTTTACTTTCAATCCCTTCTCCTCCCCATCATTTCCCTCCTCACTGTGGTGCCTCCTGATACAGAAAAACGTCACGTTTTTCAACAGACGCACTTGTTTTCTTGAAGATGTCTTTTTTTTTTCTTTAATAATCCCTGAGGTTAGGGAGAGTTCAGGTTATTCCACTTGATTGGTGAGCAGCAGTTTGACAGCTTTTCTCTCAGAGATGAATCACATCTGCCTTATTTGTGAAAGATTTCCCTCTCAGGGTCACTGACTCACACTAAGCAAGCAGTTTACGGTGCCTTAAAGTAATTCCACAGGAAAGTAACTTATTTTATTCAGCTCCTCGGTGTCAGATCAGGATATCTATATATTTTCCATCACACTCTGATGGGCCTTGGAAGGCTGAATGTAATGTAAAAAAATAATTTAACCTAATGCTGGGAATGCTTGCATTAAATGATTCTCAGCAGAATCATTCAATTTCCTCTTTTTTTTTTGCAAAGTCACATTTTACAAAACATATTATCAGCTGTGGACACAAAAAAAGAAATAAACTCACATTTAAAAAATCTGAAAGAAGCGAGATATTGTTTATTCTCCATTTTAGTAATCATTTTTAGTTATTTATAACAGTTTTATTAATTAAAATGCAGTTTTGAATAAACCTGTGTGGATGTCACAAACATTTAGTTATTTATCAGAATGAAAATGAAACTAAAAAGACGCATGTGAGCAGTTTATGAAAAAAAAACGGCATGATTTGTATTAGCTCCACAGATCTGTTGAAGGTCCAGTACTTCCCTGGCCAACTGTGTAATTCATGATATTATGTTTCATTTAATCATGAATAAAAGAATATCTCTGTTCTAATGTGCCAATGATAGTGAATCAATAACGTGAATACAATGGTGAGGAGTTTTTTTTTCTCTCTCAGTGTTTTGTAGCAAATGGAGAGCAGAGCCGCAACACATCTCTATCAGGCAGCTATCACTAGTCCTCTCACGTCTGGTCACAATGGGCAGCGTGGAGGGGGGGGGGGTTAGAAGCAGAGAAAATGGAGAGTGCCATGTGCCTCTGACAGATCCCAGTGCAGCGTAATGAAGCTCACCGTCACTCTGGCTCATGTGACAGCTTCCTGAGGCCAGATGGCGCTCGGTGTTATCCAAGAGACCTCATCCTGGCACCTCCAGCACCCCGCTGCTGGAGCCCAAATCTGTACGCACTGATGACCCGCTGCAGCTTTGGTGCAGGCGTGCAACCTGTGGGCCATCTTGCTGAAACGAGGGGAACTCAGAGCACGCCCCGTTGATGTATGATGTTGCTACTTCACGGTCTGCCCTCGGCGGCGTGTGTTGGCCTTGAAAGATCATGCTAATGCCTGTTTGTGTTCTAAGATTTGTGCACTGCCCTCCACCCTGTCGGGGAGGCACCCATGCACTGTCGATCTGCGCCCACTTTCTGCGCCAACGACCTTCTGGACTCCTCTGTGTCAGTCTCAGATTTGAGAGGCACCAGTGCGGTGCGGCATAAAAGAGATGGGATTCACCTGTAAGGCCACCAATAGGTGCTCCAGATGTTCAGAGAGCAAACAAAGATGCTCCTCTTCCAGGGACCAGCAGTCTACGCACATCACAACTGTAGACTAGACAAAAGACCACGGTCACATCAGCTGACTTCACTTATTTGAGATTTTATATCAGGTTTTCAACAAAACAGTTCAAAAAATGAACTTTCATTTTATTCTAATCAAAGATAATTAGTTGGTCAATTAATTCCAATAATTGCTAGCATAACCTAGAAAGGCTTTTAGTCAGTGCAGAACAGATTTTCCCTGCACTGAGCATGAAAACAGCTACGTTTGTCTGCAGATAAGCAAGCAATGTGACAATTACAGATAATAAAGTTTAAAGGGATTAATGGAGCTTTACCTTCAAAGAAATGTCTAGATTCTCTATAATTACTAGGTTCTTTGCAGCACAGTCCCAACAGACCTGTAAAATGGAGCATTCATCAACTAGCTCGCAAAGACTCGACCTCAAACAACTCACACGTGCCTTGATTGACCCAAGACTTGATTTGTCTTTGAGGTGTGCTTTGAGGCGTGCTGCTGCACTTTTTGTGGTAGCATGCGAAACTGCAGCTTGTCCACAAATACAGTGGACATTTCATTCGATCTCTCAACTCTGTCTCTGCAAATGATGTGCAATAAATACATAAATAAGTAATAAACACATGTTAATCTTTAAACCAGACCATGGTCTTAAATAGAAGCTGAACAAAGTCTAACAATGCTGTAGTTACAACAAGCGGAAATTTATTAAATCAAATAAAATAAATCATGTCTTTAATTTTGCAACTTGTCTGGCACTGTAACGAGTGAAATTTCCCTTTTATGTTAATAAGAGTCATTCAGTCAGCATTAGGTTTTCCTGCAGTTATTACAATAATTAAAAGGAGAGAGGGTTGTGATGAAATCAGTGCGAACCCTCCAGCCAGTGAAAAGTGAATATTCTCTGCGGTCTCCATTCCTTTAACGCACACGTGTTATGGATTATCTCCTACTTTAAATCAAACATATCTAAAGGATTTTGATGCTTAACAGCTAAATTATGTTCCCTCGCTGTGGTAAATAACTCTTTCTGGTGCCAGACTGATACTTTACAATCTGCTGAATCATGCAGCAGCTTGAACAGGACGAGCCGATCTTCTTCTTTAAGCATGTACTTTATGGCGTGCTGGGTTTCCCCTTTGAACATAACAGTCTGGCAGCACATTGACAAATAACACCTGCCTCAGACCATTTTTGTCCCTTTAAAAACCACATGATGATATTTGCTTCTGTGTAATCTAGATTACTGCAGATTAACGTTACCCCCTGATAAACAGTACATGTAATTCACGCAAATAAGCAGAAAAGAAACACCTTTGAAGGAAACTGTGTGCGCTCTACAGCCACTGACAGATGGGAATGTGAGGCTCAGACGTTGAAGGGTGATGAATGTCTGATGACTTTTCTCACTCCGCTCACACCCTTCCTCTGTCTTCCTGCCGGCGCAGAAACTATTGAGAGCTGCTCTGCCCGCAGAGCTTGTTGTCCCCTTCACACAAGACGTCTGCATTAGCCCAACCTCAAACTGTTTGCACGCTCGCTGCACTGGGTGAGTTAGCACCTTTCCCCACAGCAGCTGGAAGTATCTATCTGAATCATTTCAACTGCAACAACCAAGAAACCTTGTGAGGCAAGTGACCGTTTTCCACTCTGTCACATGTGAATCTAAGAGTCCCCATTTTGTCATTGATGGGTTGTTCTTTTGCTGTCAAGGTCCGGAAACCAGGCAGGAGAAGCCAAATGCAGGACAGGAGAGTGAATAGTAACTCAAAGGTTTTAATTAAAGAGTCTGATACTCAAAAAGAAACATGAAGCAGTCTTTCTTTTCTGGAGATGGGGGAGATGCTGACTATATGTGATGACTACATACACACACGAGGTAACAAGGAACAGGTGAACACAATCAGGGTGGGGCAGACAATCAAACAAGCGGGAAACACACAATGGCAGGAAGTAAAGGGACCTGAAGCATGAGGGAGAGCTGATTTCAAAATAAAACCTGACATGCCAGAACAAGGAACCAGAAACATGACAGACATGGAGACTAAACATGAGCAGACAGAAAAGAACCAGACATGACATTCAACGATAATCAGGACATGACAATACAACAACAAAACCAACCAATCACACTGAAAAACACCAGACAAGACCAGAAAACAAACCGGACATCGGATGATCATGACATACGACAACGTTCTGTGCAAAACACTTGCCTAAACGATGGTTAAGCTTAAACCCTGGCAACGTCGCTGTGGGATGAATGCACGTTTATGATTTCACAGGATACCAAACAGGTCAACATTTGTTTTCTTTCACTTGGCGATTTTCACTTTGTACGTTGCAGTTTTTGCTAATCTTGCCTTTTCACTCAGTGGTAATGTTTTGTAGTCATTTATAAAAGTTATGGTAATGTCGTATTTACAAAGTCGCTGCTGAGAACTGAAACTGAAACTACGAAAAGAAGGAAACTAACGGTTGAGAAACACACGCAGTAATATGTTCAGACAGCTTGGAAAGAAACCTCCACATTAATCAAACTGGTCTGGAAGAAAAAAAACAAAATTAATTAGTGTGTCTGTCTTGCAGTAAACTAAATGGCTCAATACAACTATGGAGAGAGTCGTTTTTCAACGTCTCAGTACTTTTCGCCGCTGCACTGCCGTTCTCGCTCTCATCTAGCACATCAGCCTCGATGTTTAACTTTAATTTCCGGCTGAATATGCAGCGAGCTTAAATAAACCGCACTGCATTGCTGAAAAAAGCATAAATTAGTTTGCCTAACAAATCCTAAAGCTCAAACGGATTGCACCGTGCTGCTGGAAAACCTGGCAGCTGAAAAGGAAAAGAAGCAAAGAGAAAAACTAGAAGCTAAATGTCGTACTGTCAAAGGTGGAAGATTAAGTGAATTTCTTGAAAAGGTTGAGAGAATAAACGTTTTTTTTTTAATATTAAACAGATGAACTGCATTGCTAAACATTGTGGAGGAAAAGAAGCATGACCTCAGAGACCTGACAAATGAAATGAACCATATTGGTATATAAAAGTAGAATATGTGTTTCAGTTCAAAGAAGTGAGAAAAATGATTAATATCTGAAATAGTGGAAACAAAGAGCGCGACATTTTAGCATGTGAATGTTTATGAGACAGCTGAAGAGCTCTCTTGGCGCTTGATGACAGAGAAAAAAAAAGCCTCATAAAGTCATAAAGTGATAGTGGATAACACTGGCATAGAGCAGTCTTATTTTGAAACTTCCGGTTCCTGTTCACTCTCTCTATGGTTTGCACCAGGCAGTTCACCCTTACAGCCCCTCCCCTCTCTATGCTTTTTTAAAAACTCACTTTTCTTAATTTCTTTTGTTTACTTCTCTTTTATTGTAATGTTTTCTTTCATTTCATTTTCTTGGTCTTCTGATGGACTTTCATTGTTACTCACATAAGTGATATTTTCTGACCTACTGTCAAAAATTGCTATAATGCTGGTAAACACAGTGTCTGAGGGGGTCTGGTGTACATTTTTACTTTTTAAACTGAATATTATTTGCATGTGGTGGCAAAGAAAATGCCATTCATTAGGCCATTCGGTGTTTCACCTCCACACCCAGTGAGGGGTTATCATTGGTTAGTTATTGGTTAGCTGTTTTTGTGACTAAATTAGCAGAACGTAGTTAACTGGTCCATCGTTTATTTAAAAAAATGTCTCAAAAAACCTAAATATGGATGTATTCACCTCTGTGTGGTTTAAACAGTAAAGCTGTGTCGGGCCATGGGCAGAAATTTGCACCTGCACATTATTGTGGTTTTTAGCAGCAGCTCTCTAGCATGTTTTTGCAGACAGTTTTTTTTTTTTTTTTTTAACTTGCTGTTCCAGGGAAGACCAAGACCAAAAACAGAGCTAGATGAGGACAAATGTGATAATAAACTGGAATTATTAGTCAGTATTAAGTTTTTTATCTATAAAATTAACATTGTTCATGGCCACACACACGTAGGTGACCTCAACACCGGTCTACTGTGCTTCATGATACTGAAGGTACCAGAAAGAGCCCAAACACCAGTGAGAGGCTCAGTGCTGTTTTTGGGTTTACGGTTCTAACTTTTTGTCACTTTTCTTTGCACAGATGACTTTCTTCCAGTCACACAGTAATTTAAAGCAAGCTCGCAGGGTGAATCTACTGTGTGTCAATTAGTGGAGCCGGAGCTGTCAAAGCCACACACACGCACACTACGCTCTGATTTGGGGGACGGATGTGTTTTTACTTACAGCCTAACAAGATCACCATTCCTACATTGGCGCTCTGGTTTTCCTTTTGTTTCTCTCTCGCTGCTCCACTTGCCTCTCTCTGTTGTCTCTATCTGTATTCTCATCTGCATTTCCTCTCTCTCTCTCTCTTTCTCTGTCTCTCTCTTTGTCTCTCCCTTCATCTCTTTTTTTTTTTCCACACTATTCCAGAACACCTTTTCCCCCTGGCTCTCAGGCAACTAAATATAGTGACTGGTGCAGACAGCCCGGCCTTATGACAAATGGTAAGCAGAGCAAAGCAGAGCAGTGGTGCTGGGAACGCGAGCATGCGGATGTATTGTGGCTTCGCTTCCAAAAGATAATGAGCCATATGCATACAGTTTAGGAGCCACATGGCAGATATTTAAAAGCTGCAGACAATGAAGAAATGAACACCTTGTACCAGGAGTCATATGGGCGTTTTACAGGTGTAAGTCTTTGCTTGTACATTTGATCAAAGCATGTCAAGATGTACCCAGACAAACTGAAATTGGATAGTGTACAAATTCATTATCCATACAAAGAACGCACACCACCATTCAATTCAAATTGAATTCAATTTTGGAGAATGGAGGAGGAAAGGTAATGTAGGTCATTGAACCTCTGGTACAAAAAGTACACAATCTAAAAAGCTTTATATGTCTATAAAAACTGAGCTGAGGAAGTCATTTCAGATTGGCTAAGCCGCCTTTGTTTCTTTCCTCCGCCAACACCATTCATCAGAATTGACGATGTATCGTTTGTCGTATTTAATTACTTTCCTGTAAGTCCTCTAAAACCTATCACATAAATTATATAGAAGGATATGCATGAGAAGATAAATTATGCATCACCATCAAGACCAATGTGCTATGTGATATGAATATGTTAATATGTAAAAATATTCTCTGTGGAATCACTGGATATGATTGTGTCTGACAGCAAATGTGTAGTTTTTATCAGTGTATTTCCTGTCGTTAGTCCTCACCCTGTTCTTTGTGGTGTCAAAAACTGGATACCAACAAACTGTCTCCAGCTGAACTCAGACAAAGCAGAGGTCCTTGTCACTGAGTCCCACATGGTGAAACTAATTCTGCCATCTGCTGTGTCCTTATTGGATCATATTAGCCAGTTGTACGGCATTGTGTCCGGTTTGACAGTGATTTAAGTTTTGCAAAACACATCACAAAGCTTGTGTAATTGTGTTTTTATTGTCCAAGAAATATGTCAAAAATACCATCTATCTTAATATCCAAAGACACAGAACGCACTTTATATGCCTTCATCTTACACGCAACAACAGTGCTTTAATGTGCCTTAATCAAAAATGTATTGATTTACTCCACTATACAGAATGCCAAAACCAAGAAATCTGATCACATCACTCTTTTTTTAACCTCTTAGTACTGCCAATGCACTTTGAACAGGACCTCTTCACTTTTTTTCCCCAGAAAAATCCAGCAGATTATCTACTAGTATCTTTGCGCTTTTCTGCTTTGCAACAACACTGACAGTATATAATGTATACTGCACAGAAATATATATTTATCTATGTACAAACAATAACATAACTAGTCTTTATGCATAATTTAGATGATGTTATTTTGAATTTTGACAGAGTAGCTACCATGTTAGCGTAGCCCTGATCGATTCAAACTCCATTCAGTAAAAGGAGCATTTAAAAACATTGTTTCCTTGTCGTCTTGCAGACAAAAGCGTGAATCCAGACATACTGCTGTCAACAAACCACCAGCACCCAACACAATACAGTCTCCAACACACGCTGTTTCTACGCACAAAATACTTGAACTCTGCTGACACTGCTGAGCGTCTCAAGTCAGGCAGACACTGATTAAAGCTGGATATCAACACGGTGACTGTCAGTGACATTTAGTTTTAACTTGTCTTAGCCAGCACCACCATGAAGTGGAAACTCCAAACAGTACTGACCACCTGCAGCGGCAGTCTGATGATTGGCTCAACCAGGATATCCTGAACCTTTTGTAATCATATGTTATCAATGTTCAATAGTATTCATTAAAAGTGCATTTATTTGTAAAAATGAAAAGCACTAAAGGGGCCACACTGAAGTTTTGTGCTACAGCATCGTAGCAAACAAGCTTCAGCAAATTTCCCCCTAAACAAAATGTTTACATTGAATTTGGTGTAAGAATTGTGACTTTATTTAGGAACAGGGACCTTGTTCTGTTCTCATATCATACAGATATTAAACATTAGTTTCTTTTAACCGTGACTGCTCTCGGCTCCTAACCTTAAACAAGTGTTCATTAATGTAACCATGACGACAAAGTTCCCCTGACCTAATCGGAGTAGCCATTTTAACCCAAACCATGATTTTCCTCTAAACTTAAAAAGGTCATTTTTGTGACTAACGTCTTAAGTATGGTAATGCAATATCATTAAACTGATTTTTCAAGTGATTTGTAAGAGCACCATCAGATCTGGACTCAACAGTATTCTTCATCTGTGTTCATCAATATCAAACTACGCTGATACTAAAAAAAGTAGGAGGCTTTATACAATGTTTGCAAAGCTGAGACTTTATAAAGAGAAAGACAAGTGTAAACATTTGTTTTCCCCAGTCTAAACCTAAACATATTAAACATATGAACATATTTAAATGAATTTCACAGCCACTAGTTCCACAGAAGACACTGGTTTCATTTGAGCAGAGGAGGGGCACAGCTATGTCCCCTTCTGAAGTATTTCAATACACACTGGCTGAAGTTTCAAAACTTGTTTGCCTCAAACGCTGCTCAAATGATGTTATCAACCTCCTCTCAGACTCAGACTTTTTCTTGGGCAACAGGCCTTCAGAGCTCCAACCTTTATGTCAAAGGCAAGATAAAGAATCCCCCCGTGTGAGCCAGAAACGACTTTCATCTCACAGACGGGAACAAAATCAGATGCACAGCGCTGTGCTGTAGATATGAGCTTGGCTCACAACAGATCTATTTTTCCAGCGTGGATTTTTTTTTTTTTTTTTTAGGTTGCTGGATGTTTGATGTTACACAATGATTAAAGTAATTGAAAATGCTCGCAAATGTAAGAGTCTTCATTTAATTCGCATGTGCTTATCTTGTGCTGCGGGGGTCATTCGAGGCTGCATTCGGATACAACCATTTGGAAAAAAAAAAGAGAAGAATGCAGAGAAATGCAAACTACCACCTATTGGCACGGGTATAACATGACAGCTGGAAAGCAAAAATCCCTGCAAACCATGCACACAGTTGAGAACGAGAATGGTGTATCAAACGTCTCTGCATAAGTGTGTATGGCAGTGTGAGTGGATTAGCCAGCATGTGGGTATTTGCTCAACAAGAAAGCGATCACACAGCCATCAAAGTGCATCAAAGCTGGAAAAATCTAGATTTCTACTGTTCCGAAATAGCAACATAAATGCCGTCCAGTGCTGCTTTCCCTCGCGCGAGAACCAGCCACTTGGTGAAACAATGGAACCAAATTAGTCATTAAATCAATCACTAAATCAATAACTCCCTTTCAGACTCAATCGGCCTTCTACAAATTAATTTAGGGCCCAAATTGGTGGACTCACCCAGAACTCCGAGCCGGTAGTTGATCGTGATGACGATAACGTTCCCGTAGCTGGCCAGGATGCTGCCGTCGATCATGTTGCCAGTTCCCTCCATGTAGGAGCCTCCGTGGATGTAAACCATGACGGGCTTTAACCCATTCTCATCGTGGATATCTGAAAAGAAGAAATCACAGTATAAAAATGTTGAACCTTACATCTAGTGATGAAAAAATACATGCAGGAAGTGGCTTTATGTGCAGTCAAAATTTTGATATATATATTCTGGTGCTATGTTTACATCCAATTCAGTGTCATAATTCAGTGCTAAATTGTTTGCTGGGCAGGTTTTAAAACAGACAGCAGGCTCAGTAATTTTCATTGGAGTGAGGTCAGTGCGGGGAAAGAAACTAATTATGTGCATTTACTCAAATATTGCTTGAGCTTCTTTTATTTTAGTATTTTAGCATTTAAGACTTACATTACAAAGTAAGATATGGTAAAATACGATAAAACCTAACTAACCCCAAGAAGAAAAAGCAACAGTGAAGTAGCACACAAGGCCTAAGATCATCAAGCACTTTATGCAGAGCTCTCAAATAGACATCTACATACATAAAGTGCTTTGTACACATTATATATAGGATGTAAATACAAAAGTACACTTTTCAAAAACAAAATGACCAAATGATTGAAATTAGTGATAATTAAATTACATTAAAAGAAACAAAATTGCAGTCGATGACGAGTGGGTGTTGGCTGCAGCTCCTCACTGTTAGCAACATGATGTACACAACTGTGTGATATCCTACAATACAAGTACTTTCTTACTTTTTATACCAAACTGTTAAAAGAATGTTGTTAAATGACATTTGGCCCTTAAATGCATACCTGTTTAATTAAGCCCTTTACTGCTCACTGCTACTGTTAGCTTACCCCCACAGTATTACTGTATGAAGATGAAGCAGCACAGTACAATATGTGTAGAATCATAAAATGTATCAGGCTACAGTAAAACACATAAAGACAGTACTATATCTGAAGATCTTAATTAAAAATGGTAAAAGGCTGATAAATATTGAAGAAAATTATGAATGAATTGCATTTTAAAGTATAAAAACAGACTTCTAGTAGAAAACTATGTAATGAAGAAGTTTCTAAATGACCTCAAACATATTGACATCTCTCCACTGAAATGTCTTGTTACATACAGGCTGACATATGAATGAATACCAATGTAGTTTCACTCAGCTAAAGTCAGTCTATACATCAGTCTGGCTGATTGTTCTTGACTTCAGCACATTCAGTGTGTGTATTGAAAAGCCAATGCTCAGATCAGAGAAGCGAACCCTCGGCTAAATTCAACATATAGCTTGCACTTTAATCCTGATTATCTAAGTTATTTTTGAAGAAAACCACATTCAGCAGAACTATTTGAGATATTCTTCTATAAAGAAAAAAAATTTAAATGTGCTGGATTTCATTAAAGGCGTTTCAATATATATTTTTTACCACTTACTGAACCTGAAGACTCATTCTTGATATTGAAATCAACAAGTACACAACATTATCAGTGCGCACACAACAGAGAAGGGGTTTAACCTTTTTTTAGATTTAACATTGATCATTTTACAGTTCAGTATATAAGGACAGACAGTGTGGAAAGTGTGGAAATGGTGTGACATTCTCCAGCAGACTCTCATAAGAATTGCCACAGCTCTCTACATCTGTCTCCTCTCCTGCCTGTTCCATTTGTTCTTTGTGCAACATGCAAGGAACACTGCAATTAGGCCAGATGAATACCTTGTTTATGAGGCTCTCCATTTGTGATTAAGCTGGGTGATTAGTACATGTGTAGGTGGTGATTATAAATTAAGAGCGGGTCCTTTGCATGGAAGAAGACGGAGGAAGATATAAATCCTCCCAACTACAAGTACAGTTCACAATAAATCAGCCAGCAGCATCATCATCAGCTGATTTTAACATGCAAAGAGGAATGTTGTCTGCGGAGTTTTTCACGTCACTCCTTTTAACCCCCCCAAAAAATCCTCTAAAACGAAGTATCATCATTAGCCCCCAAATGCCCCAGCATCTCAGATCTCCTGCACTACGGTAGGCTTCGGTTGCCTGGAACCAACAGCTGAACAAACCCATTATCCCCGGCCCTGCCGAGCAGGTTGCTTGGAACTCTTTCAAAATGTCATTGGGGATGGGAGCATCTGTTGAGGAAAATACTGCACCGAGACGGGAGCTGGTTTGTGTGCAGCTAGTGTGACGGATTTAAAGCTGTGATGTTACGCCCGGTTCTGAAATAATAACATCTATTTACCTCAACTGCAGAGAACTAAGCCGTTATTGGGAAAACTTATATTAGGGATGGGAGTTTCTTATTTTTATAATGATTTAGTGATGCTTTTCCCTCTTTTCTGATCTACTCCTGCTTTAATGTGAGCTTAATGCAAACTAAAAATTAATTGCTGCTGTTGTGCTGTTTTCATTCACCAGCAGCTTCGATTTTGCTTTTTTTTTCTCCACTGCGAAAAGCAGTATTTAATTGTAAGTTAACGTCACTGGATGTTTTGGATATGTTTCCAGTTAAAAGTAAATTAAAAGCCAAAATCTTTGCGGTAAGAGCAACTCTAACTCTGTCATGGCTGGAGGTGTTTCAGCCACATTTTTCATTTGTCCATCTCACGCATCTGACGGTTTCCGATACAGCTTTATGTAAATCGATACAGCTGTCCTACACAGCAGATTGCGCCTGAACGCATCCTCTTCATACGCTGTTACGGTCTGCCAGTAATTCTGGAGCCGTATGGTTGGAAAACCTATCTAAAGAGCCCCACTCTGCGCTGTGTAATTAGTTTAAAGAGGATGCCCACTGCCCACACCAATTATTGGTTTCTCTTCCCGTCGCCATAGGCTGTGGCATGATGCACTACGGCGTGCTAGTGGAAAGCTTGGCTGGACTGTATATGTTGCACCTCAGCAGGCTTGGCGCAGAGGGTGTATCATTCTCCTTCACCGCAAAAGAATACAGTGAAGCAAAGGAGTGGAAAACAACCCACAGTGACAGGTTATTAATCTCCGCTGTGCTCTGAGTGGGCGCTCGGCTTTTGCTAATGTGCCTGCATGTCTTTCACAACTCCTCACCTGCAACCAAACAGGAGGGTGGGTGGGTCTAAAAAGTGAGCCTGAGGAGGAGCTGGGGTCGATGTCCCAGACTGACCCAGACAGATTCACTTTGGTTAAATACAGGCCTGCTAATAACAGAGGCAGGACAGCAAGGAGGTGCTCTTTGTCATTCAGTTCTGCGTTATGAGAGGCCGGTGGTGACGGAAACTACGTTAAAGGCAGATACACATAAAACAGAGTGCTGCCATTAAGTTGTTATGCTCTCTAACTGATACACATCTGATGGTCGCCGCAGGCCACAGACAAAACTATCTGACTGGCTCTCCATCAAACAAACAGGCAAACTGACCGTTGCTGCCCATCTCCTTTCGGTGTAGTGCAGCAGTGGAGTCAGAAGTCAGGAGGGTCCACTCAAGGCACTTTGATCCAATGCCCTGTAGATTTAGAGCCATGTTTTATGGCTGCTGAAGGAGAGGGTGGTCTCGGGGCGCCGTGTCCCAATCCTGTCATCATGGAGTGCACTTAAAACTAAAGAAATCAAACTGCTTCAAGAGCTTTCTCTCTCCCTCTCTCTCTCTCCCTCTTTCTCTCTGTCTGTCTCCCACTCTCTGCACTCTCTCGGGTCTGTGGAGCTTCCTGGGTGACTGTGCAGCAAGTTCGTCCCGGACATTCATCACTGCCATCCGGGCCGAGGGGATAATGTATTCTTCTACTGGCTGTGCGGCGTCGCACACATTACTCATCTTTATATGGGTGAGGAGGATCGGGGGAGGGAGGCGATACAGATGAAGGGGGAGGGGGGGGCGCTTGTTTGAGAGGGTCTATCTAAATTTTCCATTGTTTTCAGCTTTTTCCACAGTGCAATGAATATAAATGGCAGTTAATGGAGGAGACGTAAAGAGCGCCCCCACCCCCTCCTCCCCCCCATCACTACCATTTCCACTACCCCAGCATACTCTCCACAGAGAGCAACAAATACAGTCAGCCAGAGTCAGAGAAAGTCATTATTTTGTCCAAAGTCAAGAACAAGTACAGAGCTACTTAGTGTAAAAAACAATATGGTGAGTAAATCTGCAAGTGTGACCATGTATAAAGACACGTACGCACATATTTGAGATGCACACAATGGATGTTTGGACTATACATTTTTAGCAACACTATATCAGTATACTTTGATCTGTTTGCTACCTTTAACATTTCAACATTAAAAACTATATGCTAAAATGTACCAGGAAGGGTCTTACTTACCAGTGTATGTATTTATATTTAAAAAACTACATGTTTGTAGTTACTACATACGGGACTATATACTATATCCTTGTATGACATGTAAGACATGTATGTACTTTAACAGATAGTCCATAATTTTCATGTTGTTTTTACCTTGTTTTAAGTTTTGGTCTTGCTTTTTTGTTGTGAATATCTTGAACTACAGTTAATTTACCGTATTTTCTGGTTTTAAGGCGCACTTTAAAATCCTTTAATGTTCTCAAAAATCGACAGTGCGCCTTATGTATAAATTCTGGTTGTGCTTACTGACCTCGAACTGATTTTATGTGGTACACGGCGCTCAACAATCTGTCAAAATGTTTTAGTACGACTTTGGTAAGCTACGAAGCTGCACCAGATTGTCAGAGCATTACAGCCACCGTAGTCAGGAGCCTCGCGGAGTGATGCGACTGTGTTTCATAAGGCTAGGCTAGACACACATAAACAAATAATTCACTGACTGCTCTTAGATTATGCACACACAACCTCCACCAATGGTGCTGCTTTGCTACATGATACAGAAAAGCAACATAGTGCTCTCTCTCACAGACACACAGGCTGCCTCTCTTCCTCCCTCACTCACACACACACGTGAATACAGCTCGATCTGTCTGTCTCTCCCTCTTTCACTCTTACCTACTATTTCCTTATATCTCTTTATTTTGTCCTCGAGTTTGTCCTCTTTCACCTGATGGTGTTCCTGCAGACTCTTTGGAGCTAATTTTCACAGAACTTCTTTCATCCTACTTTTGTTCTTCTATCCTCTTTTCACTCTTTTGTCCAGGTCAAGTATCAAATTGTCTTGTCTTCAATGAGAAACATTCATTTACTGGTTACATAAATAATGCTAGTTTCAAACTCCTTGGCTACTGTTCCTGTCCTAACCGAGGCTTTGAAACTAGCAGATATAGATATAGCTAATGTGAACATTTTTGTTAAATGTTTTGAGACTACGGTAGCAGATAGCAGTAAAAGAGCTAACTTCCAGAAGAAATGATGTGGAAGAGTACAGCACATAAGGTCTGAGAGAAGTCGTCTGCAGTGCTGCGAGGTTTCTCTGCAGCAGCAGCTGAGGTAGAGCTGTAGGTGGGACCACAGGGGATCCACGGGAGTAATTCATTGCCACTGCAGATGTTCGAACAGTCAGAGTTCATCGATCCTACATGTTCTCCCGAAAACGAGCGAGCTGAGGTAGTGCCTGGAGAAGCTCTTTATCCAGACTTTTCAC
>JBAJHX010000011.1:544352-562551 GCA_037176925.1 Amniataba percoides | reverse complement strand
AGAAAAAAACTAAGATCACGAAAAGCTGACACCTGTCTCTATCTTTACCTCACTAAATCTGAGCAGGTCATGTCTGAATGTTGGCACAGACCCCTCCCGTGGCTTCTCCCTCCACTCTGTTACGCTTCTGCAAATTTGCGGTTTACATTTTTTTTTTTTTATGAGCGCCAGATGTGCTTGCGAGATGACACAAAGCAGCGAGTTGCTTGTCAAGATGAGGAAATGGTCGTCTCGCGGCTTTGCCGACTTTCAGGCTCTATTGTAAGGCTCGTCGAGGTTTTCAAATGCAAACATCAGCGTTGAAGAAAAGGTGGAGGGGACAAACGCCAGCTGCCACCCTGACCACAAAGATAAACAAGACCATCTCTGCTTCCATTTATGCGCAGTCCTCAACAAAGGAGAAAAATATCACTTGGACATAGAGGCAAGGCCAGCTATGATCCTAGCTGCATGGATATTCTCCGGCAAGCATCATAGCTTATCTCTCGGTGTGGGATAATTAACTCTGTGGCCTCTGTGCCTGCATCAGTATTCAACAGGATATCAAGAAATTTGTTTCATCAAGACGCTGTGTTCCTGCCCACGGACATCAACCGTGACTCAACCATCCACCACGGTGGACTGGATGATGATGCAGTCTTGATGCTGGAGAAGCGAAAAGAAGTAAGAGAAGTACTCCCACCACCAACAACAGTTCTTTACCACTGTGCAACAGTGAGAACTTCACCTCGCAGCAGGAGCTCAACAGGCACCGGCCATCATGAAGAGTGACTGCTTGGGGTTCATTTTTCTCTGTGCTGTGATCAAGAAGACAATATGATACAATCTCTATTTCCTATCCCTACAAATGATGGAGAAAATAGAGCTCCATTTCCTTATGATTATAACCTATGATCATATGTAAAAAAAAATGAGTGGGACCACTTCTGCATAGAATCAATGGCACTGGGTTTCTTCTTGTAATTCCTAGGTGGATATTGTATTTTTTCCACAACAGCTGTGTTTTTTTTATCTGTGATGTTGTTTCCTCACCGGTGTGATGAAACCTCAGGGGGCTCTCCTGCTTTTTCAAGATCTAGACAGAGCAAAACTACATAAATTATACTTTCCATTGAAAAAAGTACTGTCACTTAAAAAAAAAACAATTTGGGGATTATTATCCTTTGAAGGAAAAAACTTCAGCTTACTTAACATTAAAAACATCTCTGAGGTGAATTTTTAATATTATTATTAATCATTTCATTACATTTACTCTGCAGATAATTAAGTTAAAATGTCTTACATTTTTCCACATACAACAGCATTAGAAGTAGTTTAGGACCAAGTGTTTTCAGTGACACTTTGACATCAGAGCAGGAGGATCCAGGCAACAAACAACTGGTCCCTGAGGTTGTTTTGTAATGAGTAGTAGTATGTATGTGTGGCTTGTGAAAACCTTTAGAACATATAAAATCTTCTTCATTGTAATGTCATTGTCATTTGGGCTTTGAGACCACACATCTGTGACAGAAAATCAGACTTATAAATTGCAGGTGTGGGGTTTGAAAGATGTGGTGTTCACCAGGGAAGGAAATGCTAACGGGGTGTAGAACTTTGATTGGCAACCAGCTGACCCATCATGATCAGTCCGAGTACAAGACCTTTAGACAACTACTGCAAACAAATGACAAATCCAGGCTAATTAAATTAGAAGTTGAAAGATTCCCCATCTGTCCCCTGCTTCCCAGACATATTAACTTTTTCCTTATTCTAATTTTTTTTTGTATTGCCAGCCTCTCAAACGTTTCAGGGTTTTGCACTGTGTCATTACGCAATTCAGAAACAATCAAAACACAGCTGAGCTAATCAATATTATTATAATAATGATACACTAAATGATTGGTGTTTTTGGTTCACTTTCATCAACCTGGTTTCCAGCTGCAACAGGTAGCTTTTCTTCTATGAAATGTTCCGATAAAGCCACTGTACACTACCGGCCCAACACCAAACAGCACGCAGACACGATTAGCGACAAGCTGATCAACATAATGGAGCATTAGGGAAGCTGAAATCAAAAACTGTTAGCTAACACATCCAACATAACAACTTCATGAGGTGATGAAGGACTGAGTGTCACAATGTGAGCCTGATTCTTCTCTTACCACATTATATGTCCAGAACTAGCCTCCTCCTCCTTCCCTGCAGTGATCCCGTATTCCCACCATTCCCTGTCACCTTATCTCCTCCACCCCCCAGTAGACCTGTGGTATATTTTATAAGGGCTTTCACTATATAAGGGTCCATTTGCATTCATTCGCCAGTCAGACTATCTCATGTTCAGGCCCTTTGTCTGTTCCCTAAAAATAAAACATAAGCAAAGAAAAGGATTTCTGACAACAAGTAAAACTGTCTAAACATGGTATACCCATGTTGTCACATAGTTTCTAGACAATTATATCTTATTCAAATGTATAGAAATTAAAGTGCCAAATTAATGTGTCTTTTATTCAGACAATCAAAAAGTATGGTTACAACCTGGTGTCATGCCCATTTAACACTGGTGATAATACTTTGTATCTCTGTTTTTGGTCAACAAATGTGTGCTGAGCCAAATCAGCAGTAAATGTTATCCCAATACCAAGTATAATGTGTGCATACAAAGCCCGATATATCTGATTCCTCTGAGCCATAGAGTTCCATTGCTGTCCAAAAACTATTTAAAACACATCACTGAGCCAAATCGCTGCACTGGGTGACATGTTCTGTCATTACCAGGGACACACACACACTGCAGTTTGTTTGGACTCAAATATCAAATATACACCAACTTGCTGCCAGAAATACTCTGCTCCGAGCCCATCGGCTCCTGCTGAAGACATAAATCTTTAAAAACAATCCACTCTCTTATTTGTTGGGGACCATTTTTGGTGGGGATTAATCCAGATTTGGTTCCCTAGAGTCACAGACATGGCAGAAAAGTCAGGCAGTATTAAGAGATGGACTAACAAAACGTATGTTTGGACTGTTTCTTTTTTCCTTTGTATAAAATTTAAGCAGAATAACCCCAAACTGATTCTTTCTTTGCCCCCCCCCCCTTTTCATTATATACTACAGTGATAAAACAAAACAAAATCCCACGGCCATATTTACATACATAATATTGCATAGCAAAAATGCATTGCGTCTTTCAATTAATTTGCATTCACAATTTACATCAAATTAGCACCTGATCTACTGCAGCAGTTCATTTCACCAGCAGCATTGGAAGAAGCTGAAGTTGAAGAAATCACCAAGCTTGGAAAAGAAAAATGATAATTTGATGCTGCATAGTAATGAAGTAACAAAAGAAATAATTTGCTTTACCTGAATATAGAAATGTCTTTTTCTCACTAAATTATACCACAGCCAAATCTGTAAACCCGTTCGTGCAATGCTGAATAAAAATGAAGCAGCTCAGTAGAACACTGAGATAAATTCTTTGAAATGCCCATTTAAATTATTAGCCTGTCATGTACTGAACGACCAGTATAATGAAAAGAAGACTCCATGTTTTTACATTGCATTCCTTGATATCATGCCCCCCACTATTTCCCCAAGTGGGATTAATAAAGGATTCTTCTTCTTCTTCTTCTTCTTCTTCTTCTTCTTCTTCTTCTTCTTCTTCTTCTTCTTCTTCTTAATATGTCCCTCTTTTTCTCATTTTTATAATGACCATCATCAAGTGCCTCACAACGTTCGCTGATTTCCTCCTGCTTCATTTTGGAGTTCATGTCAGCCAAGACACAGGACTGTTTAAGCCACGGCATCACTGATGCATCTTACATATAAACCACTATATTAATGCTCTTGCTGATGAACATCAGTGTTTGTCTTTTGAAAGGTGGATGTGTAATTGATTTTCACTGAAAACAATCTATATTTGTACTTTATGTTTGCCCTAGTGTGGCAGTTCTTAAAGATTCAGCACTGTATAACACAACACATATATTCTTTATTACTCTGTGTGTGTTCTTTTTTTAATTTTATTTCCAACACACTGCTTAAAGAGTCAGACTTTTTCACCTTCAGCCCCCACAGATTACCAAACACAATGAAGAAACCATTTGGTTATTATCATGCACGGGAGCAAGGTGTTAATAGAACGCAAAAAAAAAAAAAATGTGGCAGAGATTTTCTCTGAACCGCTAATGAACAAATTTCCGCTGTCAAAACAACATGGGTTAGTACTCATGCTTCACCGAGCAATGGAAGAAGAAAAAAAGTAAATGTAGAAAGGGAGTAGAGGGACATGATTGTTTTAAAATATAATTCATCAGAGGAGGCAAAATAACATGCAGATTGGCTCTGACTAAACAACAGGTGAGAAAAGGATTACTGGGACCTCCTTCCTGTTTAGAGGTGTCCTCTCACCTTAGACAAGGCCCTCTGATTTACATGACTCCAAAGAGGAAAGAGGTTGATACAAAATTGAAAGCTGAGAGGAGTGCACTCAGATGCACTTCAGGGGGGGGAGTAAAAAAGAGAGTGGGAGGAAAGCGGGTCAAAAGAAATGGATTAAAAAAGAGGTCTGCAGGTTTACCGTCATGCACAAGTGTCAGGCTTTTATTTTGTTTGTCAAAAAGGGGGAAAAAAGATAGAAAAATACCTTCATCACCGCCACCATCATTACTGTTGAAATCAGCGCCTTGCCTGTTTGAGTTGGCTCCTAGTGTTGAGGAGAAAAGTAGAATAAGGGGAAACATTTAAAAAGAAAAAAAGAGAAAAAAAGGGAAAACTTTTTTCTTCAGTAAAAAAAAAGATCTGATTAAAAAAAAAAAAGCATGAAAAAGTTGGGGTCTTTTATGACAAAAAAAAAACAAGTGGGAGCAGATTTATAGTGACCTGAACAGGCTGTGATCTAATCAAGAGTCTTTGACTAACAAGGAGCACGGCAGCAGCCGGGCGCGGCCAAAACAACAATTTGTGACCGAACAGTCCCATCGACTGAAACCAATCTGCTACATTGGTGTGATGCACACTCTCATTAACTGCAGTCAGGCTGCGGCGTGAGAGCCGGCAGATCGGATCAGACGAGGAGCTTATGTTTCTCAGACATGTTAACTCACTAAAAACAAAATAACGATAAATGTGTGGTATAACATACGTTTCCTATGTTATGTGTTTAATGCACCACTTCATCCAAATTCCAAAATATACTTTTTTTTTTCCATTCACTTAAAAGAATTGCTCTAAATTTTAGAAAATGTTTCCTTGGTACAATCACTACTGAGTGGCAAATGTGAGGAAACAACCAGGAGATGGTCAGCTTATCTTAGCAGAAAGACGGGAATAAAAGAGTCACTGTCCAAAGATAAAATCTGCCAATTAGCACCCTTAAAGCTCACTAATTAACATATTATATCCGCTTCGTTAATCTGTACATAACTGCAGTCTAAACAACAAGTGGACAAGTTGTGGTCACATTTTTCACAGCAGTATAAGACAAATAAACTTCTTGTGATATGATAATAACTAAAAAAAATCATTGAGAATGTAGTAATATACTTTCCTTACATCATAATACTTTCAGCCAGTGTTTCCCTAAAAAGGTGCCAAGATGACCAGTCAAGGCAAGATTAATCATATTAAAGTTTATTTATAATGCATTTTTAATCATGTTTTAAAATGAGACATTTATATGAACTACATTATATTTCACGTTTTCAAAAACAGGAGAAAAAAGTAATAAATGTCAAAATCGCTGTATTAAAAACTCAACAGTTCAGTCAGACACGGTAGCTCATGTGTGTTGGTTGTCATAGCAACACAATGCACTTTCCACCTCAGGAATTTTTCAGGAGCTCAGCAGTCAGAAAAATAGTGACCGTCGGAGCAGCGATGGGAAGATTTTACACAGTGAGCTGAGCCCAGAGAAATACTGACACATCTCACCCCTCAGCACAGTCTGACAGGCTGAATCTGCGCCCACCAAGCAAACTGAAATCAGACTCAGTATTACACAGCTAACCGCTAACAACCAGGCTCCAACTGCCTGTGGAGGACCGATCTCCATCCTCTGTGCTATTTCCAAACATCATACATGTGTACCATCCCTGGTACAGATGGAAAAAAAGACCTGAGAGCACCTGCAGATCGAGCTTTCTCTCCACATCATTGACATCATCGATGAATCATTTTAATGTAGAAGAAATGGGGATTTATTCAGAGTGATGGTGAATGGCCTTATATTATTTAATTTCTGACAGATCTTCTGTCACTGCACGTGGCCTGACTCAGAAGCAAAGGTGGAAAAATAGCCAACAAATTATCCAACAACAGCAAGGTAATCATTTACAGGAAAAATAACTACGGGAACCTGGAAGTTATACATTTTAAAGTCCACTCTTTATGTCTACATATCGATCCACAGAGTCAAGGTGAAACTGTATCTCAATCTGTTTGCAGGACAAATGTGTTTTTCCCTTTCTTTTTGTCATTTGGGTGCCCACGGTCAAGCATTTGGCCTTGGTAAATAATCAACTGGGAACAAAGTGTTGTCTGAGTGAATACATGTACTACTATACTACTATAGAATCTATGTGTAAGAAACATTTTCTTTTTGGACTTCAGTGGACAACGGCAAATGTTTATGGTCAGAACTGCTGGATGATTGGAGAAAAAAAAAAGTCACTATCATTTTATACCTGTATAACCTGCTCTGGGTGTTAATTATATTGATCCCAGCTCAACAAATTATGAAAAAGTAGCACAAGAACTATGGGTGTCCAACCTAAAGAGATGTTTTGTATTTTAAAACATAAGGTGTGTGAGTTACTTCAGTGATGGACGTTGTGGATAGAGGTCCTGTAATTGGAGATTTCCCAGACAGCTGGTGGTTTTCCAGATAAACAGCAGCAAACAGCTGAGCTAACAGCGACATTTGAGGAAAAAATAGCTATCAAAAACATGTATTTAGGCTTTACTCTTTTTGACTGGCAGGTCACTGCTCATTTTTCTCTGTCCTGGCAGATAGAGCTGACCTGCTGGACAAGAATGTTCAGCACTGTACACTTACAACCTGTAAGTGCGGTTATTTTAAGTGGCAGTGTGACATAAGATCAGGCTCTACTTTGTCCCTCCATATGTGTCAAAGTGTCCTTGGGCAGGACACTGAACCCTCAATTGCAGCCAGCAGTCAGGGCAGCACCCTGCTCGATGATTCACTGTCATCGAAGTGTGAGTATGCGCATTAATGGACGAATAAGCAATAAAAAAAACATGTATAGCATTTGGATAAAAGCACTATATAAGACATTCATGCAGCCATTTACCATTTTATCTCCAATTACAGAGCCTCAGCTACTATAATGTCCATGGAATGTAATTTGAGACCCCATTTACCACAATCAGTGGAGTCCCCACTTTTTTTAATACAATAATGATATATTATTAAGAAGGGGTTCCATTCATTGCAGCATCTGCCTTCAAAGCTATAGCTGAGAGTGACATAGTGTCTCTGAGGACCCAAAATGGCCCCACCTAAACAGTATTTTACAGTCCTCTCCACACTGTCAGGAGTAGCTTTGTAACAGGGGAATATATGCACTATAATGTTTTTTTGTATTTATGTATTTGTTTATTCAAAAAAACATTCATTTAAAAAGTCCCACTAGAGACCTTTATAGCTGTGATTCCTCCTTTTCTCTTTGTCTCCTTGTTTTTTCTCCCTTTTCTTCTCTCTTTCTACTGTCAACTACGAAAAGGAAAAAACGATGCCACGATAAAAATCATGGATTCACAACGAAACACAGGCAGCACGACAGCCTCTTCATTGACAGCTTCTTCCCTGTCTGCACTTACTATTTTCTTTTCAAGAGTGAGATGAAAAGGTTGATCTCACATCTGCGTGTGGAAGGAGCACTGTGTATGATTTCCGAGGACCACTTTGCAGAAATGTGATATAAGTCTCATAAACATGTTTTCAATGGATTATAATCTACTGAGAATTGTGTCTTCATTAGCTTCAGATGAGCCCTTGGGGTCTCCACTGAGAGCAGGTCCTCCTCCACGGAGGCCGCCATGTTGCAGCACCATGTCTGTACAGTAGCTCAGAATGGAAAATCTGGCTCATTATTCTTATGCAGCGCAGAGCAAAGTTTTGGTGAGCGGATGTGGAATGTCCGATCTATGGAAAACTGGTCTCTCATGATGAATTCACACATCATCCTTCCTTCCAGAAATGGAAGCAGGGCACAGATTCTAGATTTCTAGATTTGATGCAATCACCACCAATCAGCAAAAACCGGCAACCTGAAAGCCACCAGAGCTTCTTCCTTGCTCAGATCAGTGTCTAGGAGTATGAAATTGATTGCAACCTTACCACTGGGTGCTACAAAGTCCTACACACCAGCTCTTCAAAAATAAGATGCTGATGCTCAGATGTGGTTAACCTAATTTAGACTGGAGGCAATGGAAATAGCTTGTTTGGTTGTGCAAAACTTCACTTATCAACATCACTAAAGCATTATCTTTATGCTTTGAGTTCTTCCACTGTTCGCTGCATCGTCTGCTCGCCTCCATGACGTGTGCCGTAGCCTTCGCTGATCAGCAAATGGTGGCGAATAGGTCTGAACAGGCACATAATGAGGCACCGTGGCTGCGGTGGTGGAGTGTTTGCACAATATAGCTGCTCAGTGACAGAGCAAAGCTGCACAAACACGGGCTAGTGCCATGTCAGTATAACCCAGCCGGCCGTGAACGTCCGCACCTGCACTGGCTGTTCATTCACAAATACACACACACACACACACAGATATATGCAAGCCCATGCAGGCCTCAATAATACAGATTATATATCGATATGTAGCCATAATATATAAACATACACAAAAACAGCTCACATTGCTTTTAGTATATAAACCTTGTTGCTTTTACATCCACAGGAGTAAAATGCATGTGATTGTTAAGCACTGATGCTTTTACAGTCACCTGCGCTGTGGCACTATGATGCAAGTCATTTACACAGGCTTTAACACACAGCAGGTTTTAATGCATTGAGGTAACTTTATAAGCATTTAGTCAGCATGAGTATCAGTCTGCAAAACTGAGCGATTTGACATTGAAGTGTGTACTGCATGATGCTACATTTTAAACAATGGATATCTGTATTTTAAAACTTAATAACTCTAAGTATCTATGCACGTTCTGCATACACTAGCTGAGTGTCAGATGCAGTCACACTGGCCGAGGACTAACAGTTTGTCAACAATACAAAAGTGCACAATAGTGCAATAAAATGAAGGCTTACATCATTGAGGTTATCATCGGAGGTTAAAATTATTCTCTCCCAGTTAATTAAGGGTTGCAACTAAATCACTGATTTACTGCACCACCTGCCTGTTGCTGGTAACACAAATCAAACACACCCACAATGCTTTATGACCTATAGGTGCACTGATAACTTTTACTATGTGGGACAGCGAGGTCTGGCTCTGTTATGCTTTGAGAATGTAACGAGCAAAGAAGCAGAATGTGGACCAGACTGTAGAGGACCTTTGGGTTCACCGCAGTCATAGAATGACATTCAGACAGGTGACGACAAAAACACAACTCGGTCCAGAAGAGAACTTCAGTGTGCAGAAAGTGCTTTTTTTCTGCATTAATTTGTGTGTTTTTGGACTGCAGTTCGCATTGCTTATATGTCTCTGTGACATCTTCTTTTATTTTACTGCTGATTCTATAAGAAAGGCAGTCTTGACTTAATTATCAGTCCTAGTATATCTATGATTGACAATGGGCTGTAGACACAAAACAACTGGTACACTGTAAACGACAAAGAGCACTATTCTATTATTTTATTCTATTCTATCTATCTAATGTATGTTTAGTCATACCAGTTCAGTGGCTTGATGTGTACCACTGACATTTAAAGCAGTTTAAATACAATACAACGTTTCCTCTGTTCTAGTCCTCTATCAGGTGCAGAACATGAGTGTGATTTGTACTGACCACTATCACAGAAATACACACAATCTTCTAGAACAATGGAAAAAATACGGTAAAAATAAAAAAAACATGAAAGAAGAAGTATGCTTACACTAATAAGCACACTCTTAAAGAAAAGCAGAGGTGAAAAGGTGTCCAAACTGTTCACCATGTTGATCCATATATTTCTTCAAGGCTACCACGAAGCCTGATGGCAACCAAGTGCTGTGTGTCACAAGATTACTCCGTTTGTCACATCCTGACTCTTGTTTTATCTGCCGTCTTTGATGTAGCATTGAGCGGACAGAGAGAGGAGGGGGTGGGAGGGGTTCACGATACAAATACTGCTTCTTCATTTCTTGCTGTCGTGACCCAGCCCGAAGTCATTCATACGCAGAAAGGCAGAAGGAAATGTCTGTCATAAGCCCACATGCATGAAACAGAGAATGGCAGCTCCTTTCAGAGGCACTTTGAGCACTGGAAGGCCACTTAGTGCTGAAAAGAGGGCCAGAGGACCACAGCTCTGGTGTTAATAATAATGTTAACAATAACAACTGGAATTGGTGGGTTCACAAAGAAGTCTTTTTTTTTTTTTTCAAAAGCTAGTAGCATGTTTTCTCTTGCCTGAAGCTCATGCAGACTGGCTGTAATTTCATTTTTTTATACAAAAATCTTGAATCTGAACATGACTCACTCAAATGCTTCAAGGAAAGCATGGAAAGCATTTGTCTACTTTGTATTGTGCAAGGCTTCACTGTATGTAGTTACCCCCTAGCACTACGCTATTATATCAAGACCATACTTTGAAATAAGACGCATATATAGGTCACTATGAAATAGCAAGGCCAATTAAAAGCTTTCTATGGCTACGTTACAAGCACACCAGTAGAAACCAGATTAAAGGAAATCCAGGAATGGATTTCAAAAAACGTGATCCCACTAAAATCACACTTGGTTTCATCAGTAAGTGAACCGTGATGTCAGCCATTCTCCAACAAAATAGATAAAACAGATACTGACTTATTTATTTCCATTTATATAATCTGCTGTGACCTGGCAAATAACATTATAATGAAACATCCCAAAGTAATGGTAGTCCCTGAACTTAAATCTAATTTTGGTTTCCATTATTCAGACCTGACATTGATAGATAATATTGTATTTGCATTTTACATCAAAGAACACTGTACTTTATCCTTGCCCATTGTTCAATTGTAGGGTTTTTGAGGAACAATATAACAGTAACACATTGTCTATCAAGCTATGGAGGGCCTCCTGAAATGCATCATCTCTGAACACTCAGATGCATCGAGGTAAGTAGAAGCTTTTGCGATGGCAACTGGACAGAGAGGATACTATTTAGAGAGAAACTATAAAAGTAGACCTCATTGAGTTTATGCAATTTACTGTACAAGGACACACAGCTCTACTTCCTGGGAGTAATATTGCCCAGAATTGACATCTGTAGCAGAAAACAAGCATGCAAGAAAATGTAGCCTTCACATTAGATTGCGTTTCTAAATGTCCTCACATTTGAGCAGTTTTGGCGAGGTGCACTGAGCTGAAGTGAATACCGGGATGTTTAAGGTAAGCTGAGTGTTCTGAGCCTCTAATGTTCCTTGAGTGATCACTGGATACTGAATTTCCAACTGCATTAACACAAATCAAAATGTTCCAAGAAGTAATAGGGAATATAAATTATGGCCTATAGATGTATTATTAACTATTTTCAGTGTGTACCTTCAAATTGGAACATAGAAGATACCCTTGTGGCTTTTGAAAACAACCATAAAACCTTTTTTTTTCAAACATGATATGTTGATTTGATTTTTGTAAATCACCTGTCTGGCCATTATGAACTGTTGTACCTGATGTGTACCCGTGGCAATGCCAGTGAACATGTTTGGGTCCAGTCTAGTTCAGTCACATAGGAAGACTTGTTGAATGTCTAATCTCTTCATCTCAAAGTTTTTAGCCACCAGCTCTAAGAAAAGTTGAATGCAAATCTCTCTCCTGAGTCCTTGACTCACTTTTCTATCATGGCTACATTTGAATTATTCAATTATTACAATTAAATTATTACTATTACTCTTTATCTAAAATCCTGCTTGCACCAGTGTAGTCTGTTTGCTCAGTATCAGGCATTTGATTAAACAACTCAATTTAGAAGGATGTTCCAAACAGCACTAAATTAAAATAATTAAGCCAGACAGTGTCCCTCTATTATACTTTAATGTCAATAAATCTTAAAAAATGTACATTTGTCAAATTATGTGCAACTAATTATGTGCAACTTGACACACTGAACCGAGGTCCCTGGAGATCTGGGCCCCACGGCACTTTGCCCAATACGCAATAATGCTATTAGTATTGATTGTTGCAGAGGAAATGCTGATGACTGAAGAAAATGACAGAACTTTCACGTCCTTTGCAAACATTTGCAGTAGCTAAATCTCCAATGTGGATGATTTAATTAAAATCAAATGAAACTAAATCAAGGGAATGGCAATACACACTGGGTTTTTTATGCATGCATTTTTTTTTCAAATAGCTGGAAGAATTTTCCATGCCAGACTGACATCAAACCTGGCAGAGAGCAGTATACACCTGAAAATACTGAATTTATAGCACTCACTCCAACTTTCAGCTTAGTTCAGAAGCTTGTGACTTAAGTTTGTGTAATAAATAAAGTTTTTGTTTTAATTTGGGCTAGAAAAAAAAATCATGTCACAATAAAAACGATTTTGGTTGTAAGATATTATTAAAGAAAAGCAAAATATTAGCCACTGAAATGAAAAAAACTTTCATTAAATCACAGTAAATATATAATTAAGGAAACACAGATGTAACAATTTGTACTGAATTTTATTTTATTTTTTGAATAATATTTAGGTATTTTAAATCTTCCACATTCCTTTGCTCTGCAGTCAGGTTATGTATATTTTGTTTAAGAAAGGAAAAGAAAGAGTAATATTATAGTTGTTCTTACTCAGCGCAGTTGTATGACTGTGTGAACCAAGCAGATTCCAACATTTGAAGAACTAAACATTTTCTTTTCTTAATCATTGGCTTTTTTGTTCCAAGAAAACTTTTCCAACAAATCACAAAGTTTATATTGGTTGACTTTCCTTCCCACAACACTGCAGGCAGACTGTGGCAGATTTGGGCTGTAGCCTACACCAAATAAAGTGGAAGTGCTGACTTTACACCCTACAAAATTACATAATCGCTCGATGCGTTTGGAATCGACATGCAAGTAAATAAAACTGAGCCACAGTGGCTCAGAATAAAGAAGTCTTTCAGACATTTTCTCCCTCTGTTTACCTAATTTTATTGTTGCCCTATGAAGTGCTGGAAAGAGTGTTTTAATTTAAGGAACAGCTTGCTCCAGCGCTTTAGAAAAAGCTGAAAAATGTCTTTGGTTTGGGAGCTTGGAATAAATCATGGCAGCTGCTAAAAAATTAAGTTGTTGGTAGTACATGTAGAGGGCATATGAAGGGAATGGGTTTTTTTTTAACAAAGCAAATAGGGTAGATCTTGACAATTAACAAATGAACTAGAGATGATCATGTTATTATGCGTCCATCTGAGAAAGCGTCGCCTCCTCCCTCCTCAGAAACATCTTCACCCTGATTAATTTCCTGTATAGCTGCATGCTGCCTCCTCCAGTCTGCAGCCACTGCAGACGCTGATAAAGCTGTCTTTTTCTTTACCACACACTCACGCTTACACATGACAAACTAACCTCTCTTTTTTTTTCTATTGTACTTCTTCAATATCCTCATAGCCTCTTTTTCTCTTTATGCACACAAATGAAAAAAAAAGCTCTTGGGCATTTCAGCTGCAGACAGTCAGCACCTTGTCTGCTGAACTGATGGATTCAGCAGGAAATCTAAAGGGCTATGACAATACAGTCATTTCTGAGCATGCTCAGAGCACGCCGTAGTGGACTTCCTCTTTCAAATCAGATGACAAAGAATGGGCGTCACATAATCTGTCAAACCACTTGAGGTGCAGTAAAACTATAAATCCCTCCCTGATCCTTGGCAGGCAGGATATTTTGACATTACACCAGATTTCTGAAAAGGCCAACTCAGAGGATATAAAGATGATGGGCAGGAAGGAGAGCTCTAACTGGGATAGACATGTCACTCCCTTCTGAGCTCAGACTGTAGAGACACATTATAATAACTCTTTTCTCCTGTCCTCCCAAAGCATGTGTTTCTCTGTTAGCCAGATTGGGAAATAATGTAACAGACAAATAACATGCAGAACATTATCTACACCTAAAAAAGAAAAATTACGAAACAGCTTAGACTGTTTATGTAGGGGTGTTGAGCAAGCCTCACATTTTCTTATGTTTAAGTGAAAACCCTTTTCCCATGCTGAAGCCAAAATGGTGTGTTTTCCTGCAGTTCCACCTCCCCTCTAGACACACCAGCTCCCAGCGCTTTAAAAAATCCATTAAAAATAGCTTAGAGACGTAGTGCTGCCCGGACTAATGTAGTGCATCATGTTTCACAATACCTGGTCTGATGAAAACCTTTGAAAACTCTGTTGGATAAATGGATAAAGTCATAACAGCTGCGCTGAAATGCAGTATGTCTTGGAAGTTGCAGGCATTTTGTGCTGTATGATGTTTCCATACAACAACAGTGATATATCAAATACTTTAATGGGCATATTTTAATTATATTTTAGGTCTTTTTCGTAGTATAAATAAGAAATTCAGCATTAAAATATCTGGACAAGGCTGGACAAGAGGAACACTATACTGCAAATAGTGTATGATTCATCACTTTTTCAACTGAATTGTGGGTAATTTTTCAAGCAAGGATGCAAAATTTGCAATGGTTTCCATCTTCTGAAATGTGACGGTAAGCTGCTTTTCTTCAAATAAATTATACAGTTGTAAAGTGAATAGCCTATCTTTGGAGTGTAAGTTGAATAAATCAAGGAATTTGGATTTGTTACTTGGGGCTCTGGGAAATTGTGATGAACATTTCCCTTTTTTGTAGGGTTTTATGGACCAAAAGAATATTTGATTAACTCTACCTCTAATGTATGCACATCTCATTTGAAATTTTCCATGACTGAGGCATAAAAGTCTAAGACACACATAATATAACTCCATGTAACCTAAATTGAATATAATGACATACTACACATTTTCAATACATGAAAATAAGACAATATTTTTTTTGACAAGGTACAAACATCCAGTCACATTACTTATGCAAAGCCATATCTTAACATTTACAAGGCAGCCATGTATTCTAGGGTAAAGTGAGTTACCTAAATGCATCATATGCCACTGAGCCAACACCAGAGGCAATGCCATCCAGTGAAGCACAAACGATGCCACAGAGTGCAAGTCTCCACTCCATCACAGCAGCAATTAGATCCATTCACTAAAATGAACAGCAATGCACTGAAATAAACTCTCCGGCAACAAACGCAACTGCCATAACTTCTCACATAAAAGCTGGTATTCAGTTAATGACTGAACCTCAATAATAGCCAGAACAAAAAAAAAATGAAGGCCAGTGGCTTATGAAGAAGAGAAAGGAGGAGGATGAAATCACTCACTCATATGAGCATAATGTACATTTTCACAGCTCTGAGAAAAGAGACAGGGACAGAGAGATGGGAGATTGCTGGTCATTGACTACAGTCTACAGCATGTATCACCTTGGTTCCCTCCACACAATTCAATCACCTGGGATTTAACACCTCACTGTGCAAGTGGGCCCTTGACCTCCTGGCAGGCAGACCCCAGGTGGTGAGGATGAGCTGACGCACCTCATTGATCCTGGAGATCCCCATGGCTGTGTTTTGAGCCCCCTGCTTTACTCCTCGTACACACTGTTTTGCTGAAGATACATCTGTGGTAAACCCCATTGCGGATAACAATGACAAGGCCTACCTGAAGAAGGTAGAGGGCCATACCCCCTGGTAACAGGACAACAACCTACTCCTGAAAGTCAGCTACACTAAGGAGCTGATAGTGAAAAAAAACAGGGAAGGAACCACACCCTCCATAATGTCAGTGCCCTAATCTGGGATCTGCATACAGACTATGTGGTGAGATTTGACTGATACTGAAGAATTTGATGCTGATGCTCTGATGCTCCCCATCAGCACTCATCAAGAGAGTGCTGATGGGGAGCACCGTTGCCTGCTCGAACAGGACTGCAAGGCCCTACAAAGAGAGGTTCACTCAGACAGACAACACTCTGCCCAGCCTAAAGGGCATTTACACCAGGTGGCATAAGACTAAGGCTAACAGAACCGTTAAGAATCTCAACTACTCAGATAATAACAACCTTTTCTCTCTGCTGAAGTTACTGGATACTGAAGCTTCTACCCTCAGGCCACGAAGATCCTAAAGCACACTGCCTAAGAATTTCCCTAATATATTCAATTACCTAATGTTCAAAGTTACTATTTTGTTACCATTATAAACTATCATATTGTTATCTTTTTAAATTCTTTATTCTCATTCTATTTTTACTTTTTTAGGAGCTAATATTCACATATTCCGCAGTGATTATACCACGTATGATTTTATGTGACATATAAACTTGAAGTGATGTCATGTCATGTCATGTCATGTCATGTCATGTTATCATATGCTATGCTATGTTATGTTATGTTATGTTATGTTATGTTATGTTATGTTATGTTATGTTATGTTATGTTATGTTATGCTATGCTATGTCATGTCATGTCATGCTGACACTTCAACGAAAGTCTGTTGCCAAACAGCTGTGCTGTGCCAGGTTAATGTGACACAGTGGTTTCCTAGGATTCCTGTGGTCTGTTATGTCCAATTGGCAGTGAAAATGTATTTTTGTGTCCAACATTAGCTGTGCATGTTCTGAGGAAGATTTTTGCTGCTTCCAAGGAGACAGACTGTGCGGACATCAGGCTGTAGAGGCCAGCCATTATTAATCACCTGCACTGGACTAAAGGACCCACTCCTGATGGAGAACCAGATGAACTGATGATTATTATGATGATTATGAACCCTAACATTAGTAGTTGTTAGAAATTAGTGCTATTAGTAGTGTGATTACTGAGCAGAAACAGAATACTTCACTACTGCCACCATTAAACATTAACTGACCAGTGCTGTGCAAACAGCTAAATGTATTCATGTTAACATTAGTCTGTTGGAATATTTCTTTCAATGAATCTCTCTAACACACACACACAGTTTTCAGATTTTCAGGCTACAGTCCATGCAGCGTAGTATATATACAGTCAGGGGCGTAGCCATCATTTTACAAGTGAGGGGGACAAATTGCTTAGAGGTCTATTGAATGATTTATCATCCTCTCGTATTTAATTGCACCCATCCTTAGCAGCTAAAGAACCACAGAACCACAACGAGCACAGCTTAAAATAATATACTATCAAAATCTAAAGTCAAAATCTAAAATCTAAAGCTGCCAAACTCTGGTTGAGTTGACAAATAATGACCCGGCCAATGAGCCGGTTCTCCTACAATTTCTCCTGCAATAATATAGATAGATATGCAAAGAAAAATGTATAGATAGAATTAAGAATAGCAGTGGTGACATAGCTGTGGACAGTAATCACAAAGTCATGCTATCGATATTTTTTCTCAGCTAGTTATATTCTCTCCTCACCTGTGACCCTGGATAATCATCCCTGTCGGCTTCTGACCACTGTCTCCTCTCTCACCCTGCTCTTTCTACTGTGGAAATAAATATAAAAAAATATGTGGAAAGCAACATTTTTAAATAGAATTAGGAATTCAAAAACATGTGCAAAACCACAGTGACCACAAGTTCTGTGCAGAAATTAAGTAGTGGGTTTATTCATGGGAGGTAGATTAGCCAAAAATTGAAGTAAAGTTTTTGTTTCTTTGAAACAATATAAAAAATACTCATTCAAATAATTACTTGAGTTAGAGTAAAAAAGTATTTAGTGATTTAGTGAAAAAAAACTAATGTATTTCGTATCCTAACGTCTGATTTATTCATCAAATAACATTAATGCAATCATTCAATCAAAATCATACTCAGCAATCAGCAAATTCATGTACTTTAAACTTTAACTACCACAAAAACTAAACTAAACTAAACAGTCAAAGGGACACAAATACATTTATATTCTTATTCTCTACCCAGAAGTGAGTAATTTTAGAGTAGCCAAAATAGTAGCCTTTGAATAATATTACTCAAGGCCAACTAATATTACTAATATTACTCAAGTAAAAGTAAAAACA
>JBAJHX010000011.1:509535-521276 GCA_037176925.1 Amniataba percoides | reverse complement strand
ATAGTTCAGTCAGATTGAACTATTCACTGTTTACATAGAAATGAATGGGAGGCCAAATCAATTCTTCATGCATCCATATTTTTTGGGGTCAGTTTGCTTTAGCTGTGACACTTTACACTTATTTATTTAGGTTGGCTGCTTTTAGGGCATTTAGGACAGGCAGAAACACAAGGGCTAACTGGTGACATAACACAGATGACTCCACAGAGAACAAAGGAAACAGAGCGGTATATATACACCGTGTGGGGAGTGGAAACAGGTGAGGAGACTAACAGGGGACAGGTGAAACTAATTGGGGCAGAGCAGGTTGATCAGGAGGGAAACACACAAGGACAGGAAGTCAAGTGACAGACATGTGAGGAGAGAAGGGGATTCAAAATAAAACAGGAAGTGAAAAAACTGGAAAAGATGAACTCAACGCCGAAAGACAGTCAAGACACAACACACCAGGAGATACAGAAAACAGGGCATGAGAAAATAAAACTAAATGCAGAAGAGCAGGACAAGAGGCCAAGGAAAAACACAACATAATGCAAACCCTAACAGATTTACATATATCTCTTTTAAACCGAAAGCAAAATTGATTGGTTAACCCGACTCCTTTCTAATGCCAGTGTTTCTTTGCTTTCCTCCATCTTTAGTTCTTGAGAAACAGTAAACAGATGAACAGCCTGGGCACTATTGTATGGACCTAAATGATCATAATCATGTATTCTTGTGTCATGTGTAGTGTTTGAGACTCCCCTGCATCCCGGCTACACAGATATGTCCACCACGGGACTGCTGTCCTCTTCATCTGTCTCAAGATTTACTTTTAAATTGTTACTAGTCTGACTGAATTATTTCTGCATGGATTTCTGCAAATTTATTCCATCGGCCCTTTCAGACAACCACCCTCCACCTCTTTTACTTCTACTTCAAATTTTCCTATTGCAATAATGACTTCCAATTCAAGACACTGTTCATATCTCCAAGTTACGCTTTCTAGTGAAAATGTTAGAGCCCAGTGTAGCCTAATAATTCCTTTTTGAGTGTACATCTACCCTGGTACCATCCCCATTATAAATACATCTCTCTTTGTTCTTAGAGGGCTTCTACCTCGTGAGCCTTTATATCAGTATAATTCCAACTTAAAGTGAATTGTGGGAATTAAAGTCCAACCATCCATTATCTATACTGCTTATCCTTAGAAGGGTGCTGGAGTCAATCCCAGCTGGCACTGGGCACATTTAGTTTGTCTTTGGATCGTAGGAGGACGTGAGCAGACGCCCACGCAGGCACAGGGAGAACATGAAAGGCCCCGGCTTTGAGGCAACAGTGAAATCACAGTAACTACAGACATCTTATAGAAATGCTAAATAATTATCTTATACTTAGCAAGTGATTTGATTTGATTGATTGATTTACACTGTTTGTTTTCTGTCTTTTCATACATGACAGGTCAGTTTGATCGCTGGCTTCTCCACTCTGCATAATAAAGTGGCCTTAGAAAACTCCAAATTGTGCCTGATGGCATAGACATCAATGCATTTTTGTGTGCGAATGACCAAGTTTGACACTGATGATCAAGATTATGTGTCTTAACCAAACTATTTACCTTAAAATCAACACAGCACTCGACTCTAGTGAAACAATAATGGGAGCAACATCTGGATGTTCACTATAGACTTTGATGAAATCCTTTTGTTATTTGCTTTATTTGCTTCATGGCCTGTCTAATAATGAAGCGAGAGAAGACCAATCTATACACATGTAGTGGTGAAAAAAAAGTCATAAAAATATTGATAATGTGTTACAACAGTATTCAAGTACGGCACGATGGAGAGGCCTCTCAAAGGGCCATATTTGGTTGTCATTTTTCATTTCAATTTTCATACACATTGAAATGATTGCCCAAAAGTAAAAAAAAATATGGAAAAAGCCACCTTTTTTTTTTTTTTTTTAAATTTTCTTTCCACTGCATTGCATTGCTGATGGGCAGCATCTTTGTTTATCAGGCTCACATGACTCCATAACAAATGGAAGAAAAATGGGGAAAAGTGCCAATTATTTTTGCCTGACATTCCTTTATTGGACGGATAGAATTAGTGCTGTGGAAATGTACTTTATACTGGTTTGAAAGTGCTGAGTTTGATGCCAGTTACAAAATAATATGATTAAATTGTGTTCTTGAAATTAAACAAATTCAATCATGCAGTAATTTTTCTTTTTTTCCCCAAATGAATGTAAATTCTGTTTTGCACAACAGTTACATCCCTTGAATATTAATGTGAGGTATCTTCATTTTATATTATTCCATTTTACCATTTTGGATTTCTATGTGGTGTCTTTCTCATTTTGTTGCATTTTCTTTAAGGATCACTTTGAATTACAAGGGTATATTTGGATAAACATTTACATTTATCACAGTGTTGATATTTGTGTAACGTTGATGGTGTCAGACACAGTGGAAGTAAAATATAGATAATGAAGCGGGAATATTTATGTGTTGAAATAAGAAGCATTTCAGCTATTTGTGTGTTTGACCCTTTTCTCCTTTTTTTCTTATCTTCATTTTTCTAGAGATATTCTCTCATTTTTTTCATCCCTCCCTCTCCTTGACCTGTCGGTGATCTTTGCCTCTCAAACACAGAAGTGCATCCCACAGACGTCCCACGTCACCTGTGAGCCTCATGAAATTGGATTGATGTTGCCCGCAGTTTCTTTCCAACCTTAGAATGAGGAAATTTTCAGGCGATCTGCTGACCAACTGGGCTTTTGATCCAAATCGTAAATGGCAGCTGCCATAGCGAACGCGCAGACAGACAGATGGGGTGTCATGGATCACAATATGTAAACTCTAAGGTGAAGCGCATATTTCAGTGCTACAGCTGGTGTTTGCTGTGCATTTTAATGAAATTATGCCATCAGTTTGAGTAATTATTGAGTACAATTTTGTGTAAAACAGAACCAAATTCGGTTAAACCGGAACAATTTTTACCCATGATTCAGCCTGTCACCAAGCTGTCCTTTAGCAATCCTTTCTCCTACAGTTTTTTTTCTGTCTCATCATATAAGCTTTGCTGTCATTCATTTTTTATTATGCTTTTTTTTGTGCCATTGCATCAGATTTACATGACTTTCTCTGAGCAAGTGAAAAACTCAGTTGGCTTTAATCTCAGCATCTGATGGACGGACAAAGTTGTGCATTGAAAAAGAAAGGTTCTGGAGAAAACTGTCGTTCTTAGCATGACTAACAGTGTAATTATATTAAACCCGGTTATGGTATAATTTGCAGGTGACACCATCGTGATTGACCAGATTTCAAACATAACTTGAGGAAATGGTGGACGGAGGACAACAAACTGCTCAACATCAGCAAAACCAAGGAGCTCATTGCTGACTGAAGGAGTGAAAGACTCCTTGGAGAAGTGAAAGACACACACCTCTATCTACATCAGCAGAGTAAGTACACAGTTGGTTTGTGGGGATCAGTATCTTAAAGAACCAGTCATGGTCTGTTAAAGAAAGGTCAGAGAGCAGAAAAGGAAAAGCATCCATCCATCCATCCATCCATCCATCCATCCATCCATCCATCTTGCCATCATGCAAATTTCCCGTAGACTGAACATAATATGAAACAATAGACTTTTCTTCATTGTCATCATATATCATCACCATGCACAGCCCCATAGATCAGAGTCTGGGTGTCCTTCCTCTTATAACAATATTAAAATTTACAATATAAAATATAATATAAATTAAATTTATAATATAATAATTTCCTTCATTTCTACACAATCTAACCTCTGAATCAAGACAAGAAACAGCCACCTGCATCAATCTAGATTAGTTTGACTGACAACACAATGTACGGTATATTACTGTGTGAATCAGGAAATGATCATTGGAATCATTTGAAATTATATTTATGAAAACATTAGGCAGTTTGAAATGGTAGTAAATTCAAACAAGGGAAAAAAATGTACATATCATAGTATGGTTTAGTAACCCTGGTTTAAACAACATTAATCTCCATTCAACAATGTCAGTTTACAGCAAATTACAAGCAATCTGAATGAATGTAATTCCAATCCAACAGAAATTCCAGTGGTAGTTTTTCTCAATGGCACCACCAGCTGGTGTTGCATGTAATGTTATACAGCTTACCTTCTATCTGAATATTAAAATCAACCAAGCTAATGCACAGTATTAACAGGCATGTTGCACTTAAAAAAAAAAAAGCCTCTAAATTTGGCTCCTTCATATAGTTTCATGGGTGAATCTCTTCCCATCAGTGTAGAAACAGGGCAGCCCCCTCAGTTTGAAACGCAGCAGTTCCACACTCAACGTTTTAGTGGCGCGTCTGTGGGGGCCTTCCGGCCGCAGGTCAATAATATTGGTTTGGTAATGTAAAGTGGGCGGGTTGGCAAAGTTTGCCGATGTTGACTTGCAAATTGGTTTGACATTTCAGCGACGCAGCAGTTGTACTTTTAGGTAATTTAAAGTTTGTCTGGAGTCACTGGGCCATGCAGGCTCAGTTCAATCTTCTTCACGCCGATCTTTTCTCACCTCTGCTCTCACCTTCGTAAACAGTCGGCTGTGATTGACGGCCAAAGCAGACTGTGGCAAACGATCGGCCACAGCTTTGAGTAAACCAGCACAAAGGTTGATCCAAAAATGTCTCTTTAACTGTTTATTAGATACTTATTTTGGAGTTTCTGAAGATGTTGATCAATGATTACTGATATAGGCTGCTTAAATATTATTGCCTGATTGTGAAGACGATAAGATTATTAAAAAAAAAATTAAATCAGGCCGATATATCTTCTGTGCTTATGCATTTCAGGGAGGTTACAGTACAGTATTATTATTAAGATGTCAAAATACCCATTATGTGAAATACCAATTAGATTAACATCTAAATAGAATAATGACTAAAAATGTATTTTCTTAGAAATCATGGTGAGGCATCTAAAAAGGAGATGAAAAACAGGCATGTTAGTGTTAAATGATGCTGATGGGGCGGTAATGTGGAATGAATGTCCAGGACTCCAGATTGTGGTGAGCGCTTGTTGATTTACCCCGGGTGTTTCTCCAGCAGCCGCTTCTAATTCTGACAACTGAAACAACAACAAAAAAAAACCCCGAATGCAAAGATCGGGCTGTGGGGACAAAAAAAAAAATCCAGTCCGTGACCTTGATCTGTTAAAAGCAGGGCCTGCCTCGCAGCACTCTGCTCACTAGCTGCGGTCACCGAGAGCCCATTAGTCGTTGGCAGGCAGCGCGGATGCTGCAGCTCTCACTGCCTGGTTTTAGGAATTTTGTTTAATCACATAAAATTATAAGCAGTGAGCATTAGTTTGTGTAATCACGCATGTCTCTGGCCGCGTGAGTCAGCAGACTGCGGAAACAAACTATGCCAAATGTTCATTTTAGCTGCATTAGAGCTCTATCTGTTAGACAGAAAGTGGCAGGGTGGGAGGCCACAGTCACACAGCTGCCATGTTGGATTAAGATGGATTAGTTGTTTGGCAGAAAAGTAATCCTGGGTGATAACTTATTGGCTACAACATCCCTGTGTTGTGATTGGTAGTTGCAACGACAAAGGTGTCGCTCCTTCAACAATCATCTTATCACGACGCTCCTTTGTTTCGATTTATTCCGCCCTACTTGTCAGTTAACTTTGGATGATTCCAGCTCATTTAAACCTCAAAGTTAAAGAGTGTGTGGGGGGGAAATGACACGAGCAGTGCACCGACCACAAGGATGGGTGTTCAACACCTGGCTCCTTCAGTGAACCGTGAAAGTGAAAAGTGAACGTGATACTGATGTCTAATGCCGATTTTTTTTCCTTTTTCCAATTTGATTGAATTCACAGATACTCCATGGAAGCTCCATTTAAGACGTCTCTCATCACTAAATCACACTGAAAGTAACTGAAGTGTAATTTAGTGATGATTTAGTGATTACCTGTATTACATTTCTACATATTTGTGATGTTTGAAAAAAATGAAAATTCCTGTTTAAGTTATTCACCTGGTGTTTTGTCATCAATGTCAATGCCTATCAGCAGGAAGGTTCTCCTTGTCTGCATAAACAGTGATGATGGTACAAGCATTTTGGAAGTTATTTGCTTGTTGTCTTGGTGACATGAATTCAGATTTTTTCATTGTCATGTTGTTTTAGTATCCTTTTGATCCGTTTCACTGGAATTAAATCACAGCTGAATCTGTTTATTTTGGGGTTTATACCACAGCAGTAAGCCAGATTCATTTAGCCAAAGAGTGACTTCCTAGATTTAGTGAATATTTATTGATTTTGACGCAGCAATCATTAAACTGCCACTCACTGGAGGCAGATGGGCAGGCTCTCCACAACTGAGACCGAGCGTCAGTTCTTAAAGCTCCACTTTCTTAAAGCATTTCATCAGATCGGAGATGTGAATAAATGTTTGAAAAAAGACATTATTTAGCTCTTGGCACGATTCTTATCACATGAATGTTGCCGGTCACCTGGAGGCACAGGTGGACTCGACATCTGACTCCTCTTTAAGGGGATCAAATGAGCGTAACGTGTTCAGCTTATCTGGCAACGTGGCGTCACACTTGGGCAGCTCCTGCCTTTGTGACGGTCTGGATAACTCGACACATGATACTGTATGTAAAATTGTTGCGCTCTCTCTCCAGTTTCAGTTTCCTCTTTGCCTCCTTGATGCCATGCAACAGTGGTTTTATTTATCACCTCTTCATCAACACATTTTTTTACTCTATGGTATCACCGGTGATGTATATTCTGTAAGACTGGTGGCATGTCAGGTCTGCTTCTGCCTTTTCTCCTGTTCACACTTCAGCTGTTTTTGTGATAGTTTGACACTTTTAATTAAAAGAAACCAACGTAAGAAACCTAGAACAAACAGTGAGAAGTTTTGATGTTTTGTTGACGCATTCATCCATCCCAACTTTCTCTCTCTCTTTCTTTGCCTCTTTCTGCTTAAACAAATGATGGTGTCATTCCTCTTGACAGTCTTGAGTATACATGATTTCTGAGTTATTATAAAACGTTCATTTGTGTTTTTAATATAATGAATATATATATACACACACAAAATATATATTCATTAATTCATTATATGTATATATAAATGTATTAAAAAGAAATACCTACATACATTTTTCTTTATTTCTTACATTTTGTAGACAGACATAGATTCCATTTCTATTTCTGCATTTTCACCCACAACATTTCATTTTATTCTTGAATGAAGATCACAGGGAGGCCAGATCCTCGGGGTGTATTTTCAGGATCAAGAGGGCGAATAAAGTTAAATCTAAGACAGAAAAAGGACGCTTCTGGGTGGAACTCCAGTTCAGGAGTAGTTCAGCTCTTGTGGAGGTTTGCACTTTGAGTGCCTCCTCATTAGCATGAGTGATGGAAACTCCTGATTTTACAGTTGGCCTTGAATTAATTTTCACTGCCTTTCCATGCAAATACCATTTTCCACCCCCGCTGAACTGTTTAGAGAGCTTTTCAGGCATTTTTTAAAAAAGCAGGAAGGGGTCTGCTGGAGGTGGCTACGATGCTGAGTGGACAGCGCTGCACTGCCGACCTCCACTGTGGGGCAATCACACACACACACACACAAATACAAATCACTGACACAGCTCCACAACAGAGACAACTGAGAGTGAATTTACCTGAAAATATAGATTTTTTTAACTTCTTTTTCATTTGCATTAGTCTAAAAGCTCATGTTTACTGTTCTGTAATTTCTGCTTCTTTCTTATTTCACTTGTCTTCTCCTTTATTTCCAAGGAGGTTTCCTAGAGAGAGCAACTGAGCACCCAAGAAAAACTGTTCACATCAGCTTCCTCGTTCTAATGCTGGGTCAAAGATATTGGAGCAATTCTATCCAACACTGATATCTAAATGAATGATTTGGTATTAACAGTAACCATCTGTGGATAAAGACGGTAGTGTTTCATCACCACCTGGCCTCATAAAGGTGTTTAAACTATTTACGTGAATGTCAATAGCACTGAGAGACTGAGAAACTGCACTAATGTCAGTGACAGTGATCGATACATATCTTTATTTGTCACATATAATCACGCTGTTTAGAATCATATTAAAAAGGTACGACCCTTAGCTCTTTTATTATGCAGTTAAAAATAAAAATAAAATATGAATAAAGCATAAAATAAGTAACAGCTGTAGTAATGTTACCTATAATCGTTAAGTTAAAACATTTTTTTATCACTGATCGATATTGAAATATTAAAAAATATTTTTGAAAATAACTTTTGGCATGACTTTTCTCTGCACGTTGGTGCGCAAAAGATTTTTGTGATTTCAGTTCAAGAGTGTTGCACGCCCTCCTCTCAGCAGCTCGGTGCAAACACAGGTGCATGTTGCAGAGCAAACAGACAGAGCTGCTCAGTGTCCCATCTCTCTCTCTCTTTCTCACTCGCTTTTGCTCTCTTTAGTTGTTCTCTTTTTTGCCGTTAGTGTGGGTGAAACTTTACTTGCTGCACCCAAATTACCAGTTCATATCACAGAATGGGACTGCAGCAGAACATTTTAATTAACACATGGTGACTTCTTCTCCCCTTTTGGTAAGCATTACTGAGCAGTGTGTGCCAAAACAACCAGACACAAGAACAATTGTTTCCAATAGTAGTTATCTATTATTATTTATTATACTACTTTTGCTTAAAATACAGTATAACTGTTTAGTTTTCCCAAGGTTATATCATACAGTTGAATTATAATGCTGTGTTCAGTTTTATTACGGTAATGACTTCAGTGTTGCATTGTCAGGTTTTATTTGGTAAAATTGAAAAAAAAAATGATCTGATTTCATCAAGTTTATCAGTCTCTGAAAGACAATTACATCATTCCAATCCAAACAAAGACTTTTCTTGTTATTATGTCAAGTCATGTCCCGCACTGAGCCCAGCGCACATTTAGCAAATGAGGTGCTGGCTGACGCAGTCTGCAGCTCAATTTGATAAAGGTAAAGGGGTCAACCAAAAGGCAGCTGTTCACACTTCAGGTAGCAGGGTAAGTTAGCATTAGACCCGTTGGGTGGTGGGGGGAACCGGATTCATCAGAGGGCCGCCAGGATGAAGGTGAAAGGGGAAGGTGGGGATACAAAAGGCCTTTAACCCTGTAAAGCCCAAACCATGAAAAATTTTTTTAAACTGAGGTGTTTATTTAATTTTCTGACAAATGGAAAAATAATATCAATTTGCATATATGAGTTGTATTATATTTATTATTTGTATCATTTTTGCTACATTCTGCATTTTTATTTATTTTGTATTTTTAAGAATTTTGTTTATATAAATCAGTTAGATTCAGGAAAGTAAATATCACACTGGTGACCGGCTGAGGTCTCAAAAAGTCATGTATCAAATATGACACGTTCGGCATTAAAGGGTTAAGATGTCACATGGGATAATGGTTCCACACTTCCAGCAGTCTTGTAGGACAGACAGACAGACAGTGGTTGGTAAACGGACAGTGCTGATTCCAACACATATGCTAAACCATGAATGGTGCTTACATAATGAAGTGTTGCCAATTATTGCACAGCCACACTAGACAATGTCCCATAAAGGGTTTTCATGTCACCTGCCCCTTTGGGGGTCAGTCCCTGAACATATCATTATTGCAATAGCTAAGGTGTGTATATCTGCTGTCTTTTTTATCTTTTTTTTTTCCCTCTTTCCCTCACATCTGAGAGGGGACATTAAAACCTGATTAAACCATATAGATCACGAATGAACAAATCCTGATAACAGGACACGATCTGTGGTCATGATCATAAGAAAACAAAGTCCGAAGATGACGTTTTAATTAACTGTGATTTAAGTGAGATTTACACTGATCACCTGTTAATTGTGTCTGAAAAAAGTCCCATCAGCTTCTATACAAAAAAAGTGCAGCGACTGGAGATGGACCGTTCAGTATTGAGGACTGCAGAGCTGCCATGCATTTTTTAACAGCATCATTTTGACCTACATAATTTTTTTTTTTTTTTTTAAATCTAAACTCTTGAAATTAGTTGACACCCAGTCTATTGCATGGGGGGGTTATTTTGCCACTTCGGTTTAGCAGGCAGGTCTGTTAGCCATCATAAACCTAATAAGAATATTACAGATCAAAGAAATAAAAGCTCCACTTGAAAGCGTTATTGCTTAACAAAACTCTATTTTTTACCTGCTAGCATTTTTCTTATGAAGAGGTTTTTTTTTTGGACAAGTAATCTTTTTAAAGTACATCCATTTGTTACTCCTGGGCTGGATTATTGCAATTCTTCATTGTCAGACTGCCCCAATAAGGCTCTACATTTCAATGTGAACTGACACGGGCGAGGAAAAGACATCATATTTCTCTTACATTAGCTTGTCCGTGCTGCCTGTCTTCTTAAATGCTTCTCCTGACCTCATACAAAGTCCTTAACGGTCAGGTAAAGAGCTCATAATCCCTTTTGACCCCCACTGGTAATAGAGTGGTAGCTGTGGAACCAGCGCCAACGTGTCATGAGATAACTTTTGTTTCGGTCTGATGCTATGTAAAGACAATTGACAATAATTTGACCTTCTTTTGAATAAATTGTACCGTAACCAGCACTGTCAGCCTAAATGCACATAATAATCTTATGCAGACAGTCACGTGGCGACGATAAAAAACAAACGCGTGCAACAAATTGCCTGCGGTTGAAGCCACCACTGACAAGTGAAATAATAAATTATCTCCCCCAAAATACCTCCTATGGCAGGTAACGCAAGCTTGAGGTAGGCACACCACCAACCAACATAATCATCCACAAATATTGATTGATTTGATCTGGACAGGCGTGATCGCTACAAGAGGTTCCCTCTGTATTTACATGCTGTACAAATAGTCCTTCTTGTGATGCTGAGCACATTCACGGCTTGTGATATTAATGCATACAAATGAAGGCACATTACAGTAGGTGGAAATTTCCACAGAGAAACACTGTTTTTTCTGGTCCTTTATTTCTGTTTGCACAGAGCAATCTGCAGCTAATTTGTCTGTCAAAGACGATTTCAGGGAGCGTCCGGGGACTTCCCAGCATTACGGCGCCGCGTTAACTCGCAAATCATTCGACAAGAAAGCACTAGAGAGCAACCACTCAGCGACTGCAGCAATGTTTTATCTCATATCCACCAATATATGGTGAATATGCTGTCAATTCTTCTCTTTAGTGTGAACGCCACTGTTTTGACTTCATTCAGTAGCCATGCAAAAAAAAAAAGGTTCATGGCAAAAGTAGTTTGTGTGTGAGCGCAATTTTATTTTTCAAAAGAAGTTTGGTCGCAAATTTGGGGCGTGTCAGCTCACCTGGCTGAAGAAAAGTTTAGAGTGTCTGACAGGCATTAATGTGTGTGTAGTGCCCACACAAAGGGCAGGAAATGTTCTTTGGGCACTGAAAACTTCAAAAAATGAACTAGAAAGAAGCAGGTCGGAGTAAATACAAAAAAAGATGGCATTTATTGACCAAAAAAAGAAACTGAAACCAAAAAATACATGTGTCAGCTGCAACCTCACGGCAAGCTGCCATCTCTCTCTCTCTCTCACACAAAACAACCCACCCCACAATCCCTCAGTGTCCGGCTTTTATCAACTTCCCCTCCCCCTGCAAGAGGACCCAAACGAGACAAACCTGTTCTCCATCCTTGATTGAGGAGCTGACGTTCCCCAACCTTCCCGGGCAACACAAAAAATCCAAA
>JBAJHX010000011.1:471575-493074 GCA_037176925.1 Amniataba percoides | reverse complement strand
GCCTAGCTGAAGAGTGTTTGGGGGTCAGGGGACGCCGGAGCTCATGGCAGCATACACACTCACAATTCGGCACATTTTTTTCCACTCTTGTACGACCGAGGCAAAGCCGTCCGAAGAACTTCAGAAGAACATATCACACATGTTTTTGACATGTGAAATGCTTTCAATTAATAAAAGTAAATTCATTCTCTGTCAGTGGCCTTATAGCAATATGAGTGCAGTCATTAGCACCAATTACATCTGGGAAACAGACATTGCTGCAAATCACACTGTTTATTTGCCTGTTCGCCCACCGTGTAAGCACATTTCTGGCATCACATGGCTACAGGCTGGCTGGGATAAATCCCTGAGCTGTCAGCCAGTTTCTATTGAAAAGTGCAGGTTGCCAGAAATTAAAGTCTTGCCAGGACTTGAAGGACTGGCTCCATTTCTGCAGGTTTCTCTGCGTAAAGCTCAGCCCAGAGCGGCACGTAGAAGTCAGAACCAGCTCATGAGCCCTGCTCATCGTTGGTCAGTAGATCTCGCTGACCTCTGAAGTGTTTGTCCCTCAAAAATCTTCCATTTGGCTCATCTTCTAACAGTGCCAAATGAGATCATTTTTGGACAGGTTTGGACAAGTCTAAGCACGTACAACCACACTAGCGACTTTGTGGGGCAGCGTGTGTTTGTGCAACACGCGACAATCTCTGAAGCACATATTTGACACTATCAGATAGAAAAAAAAAAGAAATTTCTCACTAAATTACAATCACATAATCAGAATTTTCCTGGCCTGACTCTGAGGCTTTACTTGTTAGAAGGGCCCAAAGCAGTGAACTGCATCACTACAGCCTCTCTGTAATTGTGGCCTAAGCTACCAGAATATTGTGGTTAATACAATACAAGTTTTCCTAAGATATTTGACTTTCCAGCTCTACAGCTATGTATGGACTTTTCAGGTCAGTGACAGTTATTTGATAAGAGGCCTTTGTTGCATGTTTTACTTCATTTTCCCTGCCATCTTTGTGGATTATGCACAATTTGTGTTTGAGTTTCACTTCTTTTTTGACTATCTGATATTAATATAGCATCAAAACAAACAAACTACTGTGGATTGACTTAATTTGTGCAGTGTTTCTGGCTGCTACTCCATGAAAAATGGACAGCTCTGAAATATTTTTAACGAAGAAGCTGATTACAAAGAATCCAGTGTTTCTGTCATCTTTGTGTTCAAAGAAATGACGTGGCCATACCTCTACAATTACAGCAACACAAATAAACCAGACTTTGTATGTGGGAGAAACCTTTGAGAAAAAGTAGGTGCAGACATGCATCAGATACAATAAGTTAAATCTTCAAAGTCAAATCTTATTCAAATGCACATCAGACAAACCATTTACCCCAGAAACCTTGACATTTTCTTAGGCCTTGCTCTGGTCAGACTGACCATTCATACTGAATTGATTAAAGTTTTAAATCTAAATTTGGAACATCATCACCAATACATCTTACCAGTGTGGCTTTTTTTTTTTTAGCTGAGAAACTTGCCAGATAATTTGAAGTTGGCAGAGCAGAGCATGTAGACATCCAAGAGGGCAGAGGAGTGAATCTGTGGCTTTGACTGCGCGTGAGCCCAGTTGGAGTTACAATGTGGCCGTCTGACAGATCTACAAAGCCCCACTTTAGTTGCTTATGCAACTTTTGGATAGTCCTGCCTTTTTATATCACCGTCTGCTCTGGATCAGGAAGTGTTGTTCCTCCGTGGCTTGAAATGTTCTGTCATGATTGTGCAGATTTTGCTTTCGGCCATGTCACCTTTCACCAGTTTATTGAGTATTTCATGATTGCTCACTGAGGATTTGTCTATTCACGCTTACATATAATCATGCGAGTTCATGTGAGATATGCTTACAAAATAGTATCACAAGCCAGATCAAATTAATACAAAAGAAAATAATCATGGTATTAAAAAAAACTTAACACACAACTCAAATACCCACCAGATACTCATGCTCTAAACCTACATTAGTGCATTCAAGTCTATATAAGTTACCAAGTAATACTATATAGTATAAGAATACTTAACAGCTTCCAACATAGACTCACTTAAAAAAAACACTTAAAAAAGACTGTTTTTTGTCAAAAGAAAAGAAAAATGATCTGTCTCCTATTTAAAATTTACATTTAATTTTCACTTTTAAAATGCCTTAAACAACTAAGTTGTAGCTCTACCCACTTTGCACAACCACCTTTTGAAAGTGAAGAAATATCTGTGCACTTTTCAATCAGCTGGTTCACAAGATGCAAGGTGCTGCATGCTCTCTCTCTCACTGTATGAAACCAGTGAGAGATCAAAACCCACAGACTGGACTAAGAATGGACTAAGTTAAAGCTCACAGCTTTGATACTGTGTCCGTTATTTTTTTCCAGATATGATCTACTCACAGTATGATTTCCCCATATACTCACAAACAGGTTTCAATACATGAGCTCGTTACAGCTCCAATGTGTAAGATTAACACTGTCTTTGGTAATTATCTAATACACAAAGACACAAACAGTCTGCAAATTATCACTGTGTCTACAACCATGCATTTTTCAAAGTTACTTTTCTTATCTGTCACTCATTATTCCCCTAAAAACTACATTGCTTTACTGTTTTCTTACGTTATAGCTACATATAAGTACCAATAGGAACTATATTTTATTGTCACCTGGTTCATATAACACAATTATATTGCAATTGTATCCAAGTGTTTGTATTTTCTCAATCGATTCATCCGGTATTCATTCTCTTCTGCTTATGTAGGGCTGGGTCATGGTTGCAGTGGGCTAAGCGAGGAGCTGTAGACGCCACAGTGCATTCCTAGCCCAGATGAGAAATGTAATCCCCCCCGCTGTGCTGTGGGTTTGCTTCCTTCTGAATAGATGGCCATGCCCAGAAAACTCAAAAGGGAAGGTGCTGGAGAGGGATCCTGGCCAGTCTAAACCATCTCAACTGGCTCCTTTTGAAGAAAAGGAGCTCTTCTTCAAGCTCCCTCCAGATTCCTGAGCTCACCCTCTCTGTAAGGAGCCCAGTCACCCTACGGAGGAAACTCATTTCAGTTGCTTCTCTTCACCACAACGGTCCAGTGCAACCAGAATGCCTGGTGACCGCAATCCAGATGATTCCTATTCCTAATAATTTATGAAGGCTCTTCCTCCTCAGAGTGACAGAGGAGGGTTCCTTTTACTGCATCAATTAACCCTACACGGTTTCAGCATTAGTTTCCCTGACACACACACACACACACACTCAGACCTGCAACTAATTGCTTCAGTGAAGAAATGAAGAGATTATTTTGCATTTGCCGCAGGATGCACCCGAACTCTTGAGGAATTCGGAAACATCACGCTGCTGCAAATTCTGAAGAAAGACCGAAATGCTGATATTAATGAAATACAAATTTGATACAGTAGAAAATATTTTTAAAATGTGTGTGCTGATATAAAAGCAGTGCACTGAGTTGACCATATCAGTGCGGAAATCAGAGCAATTTTCTGCAATAATCATTAAACAAAACACAGCTTGCAATCTAGATTGCATAAGATTCTTCCCTTTGTGCTGTGAAGTAATTGGTACCCTGACAGAGTGCAAAGATGTGTCAGAGTCAAAGAAATATCAAACACTTGGCGAAATAGTGACTTTGAACGCACCAAGTTTTGATTTGGGTAAGTAAATCATAATTTGGGTAGCTTATTATTACTCAAAATTAGCTGAAATATATCATGTGTAGATTGTGGCTCAGATAATATAAAAGGAAAAGCAGAAGTCAGAAGTATATCTTAAATATAAAAATGTGCAATGAAATGAACAAAAAACATTAAACATATCATCAAATAAAGATTTACATATAGACAGTATATACATTATGACTGTTATCTTAATTAAAGAACTACATATATATTGATATAGGAATGTGGAAAATATTTGCCAAAATTTACAAAGGTTTATATTAATTTAAGTCACTTGAAGAATGGAGAATATTTGCAATGTCTACTGAGGACATCCAAGATATGTGCATTAAAGTAGCACATTGAGTCAGGACTGTTAAAGTAATAGTTCAGTGGGGAGGTGCGTATAGAGTTTGTGTCATTGGAGGCCCGGGTCTTGTTGATTAGGCTCTTGCCCCTTGGCAGCGGCAGCAGCAGACCAGACAGTGATGGAGGAGGTGAAGGTGCTGCAGAAATGCACCATCATCGTCTTTGGCACGCTTGAAATTCTTCAGCTGCTGCAGGAACTTACATCATCTCTGAGGTTTTTTTTTTTTTTTTTTTTTTTTTTTTGGTGAGGGACACACTTGAGGTCTTGGGATACATTGTCCCCTGGTGCTGATGTTCCAGAAGTCGGAGACACGTTTCATCAGCTTCACACACAACCTCCATTTAGACAAGAAGTCTGCGATCCAGCTGCAGGTGGAGTGTTTTGAGTGGATGTTCAGCTGGGGAGCTTGTATTGTAGCAGAGTCACTATGATGGTGTTTAAAGCAGAGCTGAAGTTCACCAAAGGATGGAAGTCAAGGTGTTGGAAAATGAAGGAGGGCCATGTTTATAATTGTATTTAACCTCAACCCTGGCAGAAACGGTATTTAAAGGATGCTCAAGGGTATCCTAAAACTATAAAAACAAACAACACTTTAATATACCAAAAGACTGAAAATACACTCTGTGGAATTGTGTTTTCATCTCTTTTTCTCGCTCTTCCTTCTCGTTTCCTCTTCCCTCTTTCTTCCCCCTCCAACCCGGACTACTTTAGAAAGTTTTGCAGAGACAAGCAAGTTAGGTTTGGTTAGCTGGTGACTGTAAATTTGTTCTGAATGAATGTGAGCAAGTCACTTGGCTGCCTCTGCATGCAGACCATGTGACTGACTGTCAGCCTGTCCAGGTTGTTTCCAGCCTTTCACCCAGCCTGAGCCGGGACTGGCTTCAGTCTCCCAGAACCCTCTATGAATAAGTAGTATAGATAATGGATGGATGTACTAAATTGAGCAAATTTAGTACATGCAAAACATGCAAACTTTTTTTTTTTTCAGAACAGAGCAGCAGCTGCAGTGGAGTTCATCTTGTTTAACTGTCTTTTGGTATGTGTCATTATGCTGTGAAATTAACAGTTATTCTTTTTTTCTGTACTGTTAATTCTACTCTACAATAGTTTACAGTGATTTTATTCATTGCTAATTGTCAGATTTTTCCTGCAGCCTTTACATTTTTCATTATTTAATAGCACCATATAACATTATCCTCATCAGTTGGTGCTGTCCTCTTTTAAAATGTCATGCCGTAATGTTTAATCAGAAGGCATTTTCACTGACCTGCTGCTTGCCTAAATCTCAGTGCAGTCCTGGTAATTTTACTTTTACCAAAAGTTAAATTTACTTTTACTGAGCAGAATAACAATCTTTTCATGATGGACAGAGAGGAAGTCATAGGCAGGATGAAGCTTTGTGCACAGAGACTGAAGAAATGTGCTGATGTTTGTGCTGAAACTTGCCCTGTTTATTTAAAAAGAGAGCTGATGGCGGCAAACATCCAGACCAGACTGATTCTAGCGTCAAGAACGACTTTTATACAGCGTGTGCTTGATTGCTTGATTATAATTGAAGAAAAAAAAATGTTTCTAGCTGCCTATTTGTTGTTGCTGGACTGAAGAGGGCCACCTCCATAAGCAGTTAGTCGCTGAGTGACTGTACCTAATGCTGAAATCAGTGGCTTAATTAACATCTCAGTCAACAAACAGTCCAAAAAAAAAAAACTTTTAATCTTCCTAATTATAGAATTTGTAACAGATGGGGGAATAAAACAAGAAAAGAGGATCATTTGCTGCGGAAAGTGGAAACCATGGTTTTGTACTGCAACAGCCGAGCACTGAGCAGAGGAAACAGGTCTCACAAGTAAACGCAAGTGACGAAACTGTGCAACAGAGTGAGTCAGAAAGACACTAGACACCCGCACATGGGGAAGAATGAAAGAGCAGGGGTGTTAAAAGATAATTAAGTTCTGATTTGGTGTACGAGGAGTTCTCTTTCAAGTCGAGTTAAGATTTTTGTTCTTGCGTTCTCACATTTTTCACTTAAAATGTAACTCAGCCATCATGTGATGCTGCCTCAGTGCACTTAAGGGACAAATGTTACTGGGATCTTGAGTCACTTTTTCATTCCCTCTCATTCACATGTTTTTTGGTCTAGAGGGCTGTTTGGCTACAGTAACTCTACCAGTTATAACAAAAAAAGTGTTATGTTAAATATGTTACATCCCAAATGAGTGCCAGGGAGTAACAATTGATGTTATGTGAGATTTGAAGGAAAAAGGGAAAGATGATTGGCTGCACAGTGATCCGAGTTTATTGGTTAAACAAAGAAAAACTGAAAAAAAAAAGCTTGCAGACAAACTAAAGACCAGCAAAACCTAACCAAACCTACAGTGGCTAATTCAAAAGAAAAACCACCTTCCAACTAAACTGAAGGGGCACCCAACCTCCACCCTCCTTTTTTTAAGACCCAAAAGGTACCCCAAACACTCACAGCAGCACACACACACACAGTCAACTGTTCAAAAACGCAAACAGAGAGAGCGCGTCCTCTCTGCACTTTTATTCAGGGGGAGGAGACGAGTAGAGTGAGAACACCTGTGCTCTCAATCACAGGCGTCAGCAGCCCTGAAGAAACGAGAAAAGGGAGGAGGGGAGAGCACGCTGCCACAAAATAAACACGTTCCTTACATAACACCCCCTCCCATAAATACAACACGTTGAAAAGGTGCCTCAAACGCAGGTACAGACTGCGCGGGAGCTGGAAGAACAACCTGATCAGGTTTGAGTGCCAGATTGAGAATGATTGAGAATTCAAAGCTGCTCTTCACAATATCATGTGATAATGTCACTTTCAGAACAATTTGAACATATGCTAATAGACTTTGTACATATCTAATCGGGAATATGGTATTACAAATATGTCAGTAAAGTAGATAATCATGTCTAAAATCATTTAGCAGTGTTATGGATTGGAGCGCACAACAAGTGAACGTTGACACTTCAGAATGAGAATGTCTCTTTACTCCTAGATGGAAAAGTGCTGCTAACCACGAGATCCCTAAAAGCGAGGAAAAAAACAGAATGGATCCGATAAAGCCCACAGACGGTGTGAGAAAGCAGTTATGGCTGGATTAACGTACCCACGCGGCTACGCTCTTCCTCCTTGTCACACGTGGAGGTGCGTTATCTACAGCACAGACAAGAGATTCCCCTGAACATGAGAGCACAGTCATATGTGATGCTGACATGTATCTAATCTTCCACACATATGAACGCACAGACCCCTGACAAACAGAGGCACAAGACATTTATTATGTACTATTATATCAATGTTATCCTCTACATACAAATTTACACAGTCAACACAGCCCACCATCATTAAAACACCAAGCGATCATTGGGAAGTAGAAATCAGAGAATCAATGTCAACGTGCACTGAAGCTGCACACGTGTTGATCATACTATGTTGTGATCTTGTGTCATACCTTATGTTTATTTTTCCTTTAATTTGTCACTTTTATCCCCGTAGGTGTTCAATTTAGGTTGAGATGTGATGCCTGTGAAGGCCATAACATATGATTCACATCAGTTTCCTGCGTGTATACTGTGCAGTGTGTGTCCTGTAGCTCTCTTACTACCACTTCATCCTCAAAAATGGAGGAACATTACATGCAATTACTCAAGTTGCAGGCTGTTAGAGGAGAAACAACACATGAAAAGCTCAAAAGCCCATTTGCCATCGCTCTTGCTTCAAGAACCTGCAACATAACCGCTGTCTTAAGTTGCGTTAACAATAAAATATAAAGAGACAGCACAAAAAAAAATGAAGAAAGAGAGAAATAGAGACAGAAGAGAAAAAAACAGGGTTGAAAGGAGAGTTATATATATATATATATAATGGTTAGGGTTGTAAGATAAAGGGTTGTAAGATAAAGACACAATTCACTCCTGCCATGAGTAATTCTATTTTCTTTTATTTATTACTATTATTTTGTCTTCTCATAGGTGCTAACAGCCTCCTCCTCTCTAAAGTGTCTGTGCTCTGACAGAGGATGTCTGGCTGCAGCGTGGCCTTTCCACATTAATTAGCTGAAGGTGATGTAGAATTCATGAGCAAAGCCTGGCGACATCCGTCAAGAACAACACAAGACTCCTCCCTGCCAGCCCCGAGTTCCACTTCTCGAACAAAGTTTAAGGAATAACTCCAGACGTATCCCAAGCTTGTTGCTGGCACCGGGCGTTCGGCAACACTTTGAGCATCTCGTGGAGAGAATAAGTGGGAAATGTGCAGAAATGAGCGGCAGTCCGTATGCGCTGACAGTCCATCGAGCTAAAAGAGGAAGGATGCTCTGCATGGAAATGACGCCCCACACGTGGAGGAGTTAATCACTGAAGCAGAAATAAGCAGGAGGCTTCGGGAGGAGTGTATATTCTCATGTTTCAGATGAGGCGGCGGGTTATTTTTCTTGAATTCATCCTATTCGCACTCGTCCCACTCCCTCATTGAAACCCCTCTCCTCGGGTAGGCATTACATTAATTCCTCCTAGCAGAGACTCCTATCAAAATTCAGCAGGCCTACTCGGGTAAATAAAGGTCTGGCAGGGAGGAGGCTTGCTGCATGCTGCAGCCGAGCTGTGGCCACATATAAAAAAGATATTAGATCCATTCTAATTATGCTATGGGAAACATGGCGGCTCGGCCTTCACCGCGTACAGTAGAGGTCAGAGAGAGGAGTACAGCAGTGATTATGAAATCAATAGCTCTCCGCCGAAGGGCCAGCAGACTCTAAAAGGCCAATTATCATGACAGCTGCCTCAGCAAATATATTTTCTACTGTAAATCTGATTGCAAATAAGACCCATGAGCATCGCTGAAGTTGCAAATACAAAGTTGAGAAAGTCCATATATACAACACTGAGGAGCATGTAAGCTGACTGCTTACAGGGGACCAGGCTGTCACAACACAATTCTCCATTCGGGATTTGACATAAGAGGACTGTTGAAACATAAAACAATTATTCAGACTGCTGAACTCGCCAGAGGGGCCGGATAAATCCCCCGCAGGTGCACTGCGGGCCCCCTTAGCACCCCCAGATTCCACAAGTTAGTTCGATCATGACTGTGTTTTCTTATTTGAAAAAATGCACTACTTAAGCATATCAACTGAATCATTCAATCTACAAAACCACAATTTGAGCTTACCCCCATCATTTTCAACTTAGCTACTGGCATCATTGATTTGACATCATCATGCCATGTCTATAATTCATGTCTCAGTTTGTCTCCATGCAGCCTGGGGGGGATGTTGAGGTGGATGGATCGATGAACAAAGCATGCGACTTTGACACTGTTGCCATCTGACTTCCTGGCAGTCGTTGTACATTTTGGTTTCCTCGAACTCATCTTTCACTAACCAAGCTGCTTTGTACCCCAACCGAACTCTTTAGCTGTAGTTTTATTTGCTCTGGTTTTGAGTTTTCCACCATTAATTTAGATTGAATTTTGATGTTTAACTGAGCATCTAATGTTTTTCTTTTTGTCTTTAAAAGCATTATTTATTGATTTTGGCCACCAGAGGGCAGAAAAATACGGTGGACAAATAGACACACAACTGACTGTATGTTTATCACTACTTGCACATCAAACAGATCAAAATTTGGACTCATGTTTGTGTCCAGCTGATGGGTGAAAGCAAAATTATCATTTTCGTTTTAGCTCTGGTTTTGGTCTCCATCAGCTAAAGGAGAAATATCTCCATACTCTTTCATAAAAACACCACCCAGAGGCTTTGCTAGAGGATCTGTTTGAAGGGTGCAGATTCTGTCCAGTTAATAAGGGGAAAATACGGGATGCCCAGGTTTTTACCAGCCCTTAATTCCTCTGACATCTCATAAAAATCCAGTGTGGAAGAGTCCTGTCTCTGAGGATTTGGTTCTGATGTGGAGGGAGGGTCTCCTGGTAGGACAGTGGATGCTCCGTGGGGCCACACGGCAAAAAAGCTCAAAGACGTGCGGACCTGTTGGGGCTGTGACTTTAATTTGATCCTGAAATATTTCCATTTTGTAAGGCTACCACATTTTGTACCTCATTAGAGCACACACAGGGGATTTGTAATGCAGTGTTAGCGCGCTTCTACTCCAATCCACTAATAAAAAAATAGCTACTTTTGAAGTAGCATAGAGAAACCATGCAAGTCAGTAAATTTCACTTTTTTTTTTTGAAGTGTTGTTAAAAATAAATACACTGTCAACTTAAATGTTAGCTTTTATCTTGCAACATACTGTAAATTTTGAGCTTGTATTGACTGCACGATGCAATAACTTTAGCAGGAAGAGATCAGAAAAGAAGGAATGACAAGTACAATTCTTTTATAATATACTGTGTGTACAAATATCATTAGACATTTCTCTTAACATGAACCTGCTTCAAATAAAGGCTTAATAACCTCGACAGTTCGGTGGAACTAACAGCCATTCTGTGGGGAATCTGAGTGGGCAATAACTAAATCAGATTGATGAGAGGGTTGATGCTTCATCAGGCAGACCTGAAGAGCCTGTTGCATCACTACATTTTTTGTACTCCTTTTTTTAAATGTACAAAACCGTGTAATATTTCAGCCCACAATTTGTCCCGTAAAACAACCTTAGTGTTCATCTCTAATTTGGGATTCTTTAATGAATAATTGTATCAATACGAATACATTAAGTGGACTGTTATTATTCATCAGTTATTATTCCACTGATAATGCATATGCAAAGATTCACACACCTTCAGACCCCTTTATGACCCTGTTGGTTAATAAAGATGTCTGATGTCTTTCAACAGCTTAAATGTGGGGAAAAAAATAATCGCATAGACCCTGAACTGAGCTGTACTGTACCTGCTTAAGCTCAGCATCCAGCATACTTTGAAAGAAGAAGAAGAAGAAATCTTTGGAGAGAAACTCTGCTCTGGTCTGGTCTGACTGCTCACCGTGGGGCTGAGAGCACCTGAAAATGCCAGAAGAGAAATTTATATCAGCCAGTCCACATAGGACCGAGCACCTCCAAGGAGGCCGAAACTTGGAGCCTCACGCTGATTCTCCTCTGAAAACTAATTATTTCTGATAGCCAAAGTTGAGCTTTATACCAATTATTAATTATAATCACATATTTTAGTACCCTTAAAGCCATTAATGCTACAAATAATAGTTAGAATCTTTTCTATGTATAAACTTGGACTTAATGTGACATCTCTTATCTCAGTTTCCTCCTCCATTATCCAACCTATAATCAATATATTATCTCCAAAGCACCAGGGTAATTAATCATTTTAGTAATTCATAACTCGAGTGGTGCTGCAGCACTGATGCAAACACAGCTCTCACTGCTACGCTTGCACGCTCTCTTCCCTTTCCCGTGAAGCATTCGGTGAATTTGTCACGAGTGCCGATTGCTGAGTCGTGCTTTCTCCAACAGCTGTAAACACAAACTGCTCTGACCACTCAAGGTGAGTAAAAAAAAAAAATACAATTAACAAGGGTCAATAGAGAGACTGGCTTTTAGATTTTTCTCAAACGTAAAAATTGAAAAAGCACAGTTAGTTTGTTTACCTGTGAACTCATCCCTATCAGCTTTTTATCAGGCAGCTACAGAAAGTGTTTTGCAAAATATCAATGTCATTTTCTCAAGCTGTGTTGCTGTGACACCAATCTATGTATGATCAAGCGGGTGGAAAAGAAAACACAGCGGCTGTGCACACTGCGCATATACCTAACATGTAATGGTTTTCCAAATCCAGACATTACATTACCGTGTAAAGTGACTGCTTCCTACATATTTGCATATCTTGAATTTCCCTGTTGACTAAGCTCAAAGAGAATAGAGAGAGTGAGAGAAGAAAATGGTTTTATTCTTGTCTACCACCCAGTATTTTCCAGCCAGCTGGGAAATGGCGAAAAAAACGTTTGGCTGTCCAAAATAAATTCTTAGACATTGTTTAGGATTTTATTGTAGCAAAGACTCTGGACTCTTTTCTATCTTTGTGTTATTTATCACAAAGGAAAGCGGCTCTTCCTTAATAAAAAAAAAAAAAAAAAAGTGTGTGCTATCAGCGCTGAAACCTCCCTCCTCCGGGATCATCCGAACGTCTGTAAACGAACAAACAGAGTTTTTAGGCCAGAATATCCCGCTGCCAGCAGCCTGGTTTTGGTGGCTCTCACGCTGCGAATCAGTTTGTTATGCACCTGCTGACATACATACAGCGTTGGTTAATTAGCAGCAGGTGCACCTCTCTGTCTCCACGGGCCTCTCCCTGCTCTGTTCAGCAAAGTTTCATCTCTACCCCGACGCACGCCCCACTGCTGAGCTTGGCTCTCTCGCATCTGACCCTCCGTCCGAAAACAAACCGCAGCCACCCACCCAAAAACAGTGCTTGTTTCTCATTAACAAAAGCCTGTTGATCCTCCTCTGCTGGTCGGCCCAGGCTAGATTTATTAACAAAGACGCTGATGAAGGGGCCCATCTATTCCTTGAAGCGTCTTATAAATAATCCATGGGCCATGTCCAAGGTATCAATATATCGGTTGCTCTGTCTCAGGAATTAATGTGCCACCTCAGGAGATGGATGTTATACAGTATATGCTAATGCTACCTGTTAATTCTAAGTTCCTCGTAAGTTTTGGGAATGTTTGGCTGATAATTTTTTTAATTTGGCTTCTTCAAACTCAAATTTTCTCATTGAATTCCAAAAAAAAAAGGAGGCAGTACCAACCGGTCATGGCCACAGTCTTACATGATTCATTTATTATTTGCCACTGGAAAAAATTTAAGAAAGAAGTTTGTCCTTCCAAAGGATCCTTTGTGCTAGGAATGCAAAATATACATAATGAAATATGAACACAATGCAAACACAAAAAGGAGGCAAAGGGAGCTAAAATTAAGATTTTTCCTGTGACAATAACAATGACAGAGCACCAGTTTGTTTATGACGGGCAGTGCTGCAAGATATAATACAAGTTCACAGCAAACTATAGATAAAGAAATAATTAGTACTACTGCAAAAGGAAAATAAGCTCACAGTCCTTGTTTGATCAATGGTTGGCATCAGAAGTTAAACTGGGATTTGTGACACACTGTGAATGTCCCAATATTAGCAAGTTCTTAAAGTTCAAAGTTAAAATGTTTTGGTTGTATTCCTCAGTGATAGTTTTTCTTTAAATACACCAAATTCATTATATTTTTCAGACACATGACAGAACAACCTGACCAGCGAAGTGATTTTGGTAGCAGAAACTACAGAAACGGCCTCACCTGTTTTGCATCTTCTGATCGGCTCCCCTGATCAACCTTTACAGAAACCACCGCTCAAACAATACTGATAGTGATCTGCGGCTGAACAACTGGACCCTCCCTAATATATACAGTATTTAAGATGTGCAAAGTGAAGCGTCCCTGATGACAAGGACAGAGTAGGAATGAAAAATAGCCCTGAACAAGGGGAACGTGTTATTCTGGAGGAGGGTAGATGAACTGGATGAACCAAATCCCAAAGCTGAATGATTAATTAACATAATGAGTTTAATAGTATAATACTATAACATTAAAAGTATAATGTTTGTCCCACTGTTGATCTGCCTAATTCCAGTGTTGCCATCTCCCCAGTAAGGAAAGTAGCTATTGGTTGTTGCTAAATGATGTAATCGTCTAATTTGCATAAATGTATCTATGTTTAACACTCCTGTCCTCATGTAGGGGTCAAAAGGTCAAAGTCCTTGCTGAGCCCCTCAGTGCTGGCCTGATGTATCCTGTATCTTCATCTAGAAATTCACCTTCTTCTCCTGATTCACACTAACCTGCAGAGGACAATGATGAATCTTAAATTACCACCAGGCAGGAAATGAGTCTGATATGCAACTTTATGTGTTTTTGTGGATATGAATGTACAAAATATGTACAAAATGCACATTCAAGGATTTCTTTTGTGGGTTACACCTAGTGAAGACTTCCATAATTAGCTAACCCTGTCAAATAAGATGAGTAAAGAACTTGTTGGCAGAGGGCAGAGGTAGAAAGGACTTTACTTTTCCTAACAGAGAGGAAGCTGTCATCACCACAGCTTTAATATAAAACTAATAAATGGCAAAAAATGAAGAGAAGCTGTCTGGTGTATTGAGTGAAACCAGCAGGCTTTTCCTCCTTTTGTCACAGTGTTAGGGTCCAAAAACCAGGCGGGAGAACCCAAATGCGGGACAAGAGAGCGAAAAGTAATTTAAGGGTTTTAATAAAGAATCAAATACTCAAAAACATGAAGCAGTCCTTCTTTTCTTGAGTTTGCCAATTCATCAAAAGCAGAGTAATCAGACACAAACATGACTTAGGATACACACAATCTTGCCACAAGACAGGAGAGACACTGACTATGTATACACACAAGAGGTAACAAGGAACAGGTGCACACAATCAGGGTGGGGCAGACAATCAAAAAGGCCGGAAACACACAATGGCAGGAAGTAAAGGGACCTGAAACATGAGGGAGAGATGATTTCAAAATAAAACATGACAGAACAAGGAACCAGAAACCAGAAAAAGACTAAACATGAGCAGACATAACAGAACCAGACATGACATTCAAAGATAATCAGGACATGAGAATACAACAACAAAACCAACCAATCACACTGAAGATGACATGAAACACCAGACAAGACCAGAAAACAAACCGATGATCGTGACGCACAGTCTCTTCTTCCAAAAGTAATCTCAGATTTATTGGCAGCAGGGATGGGGTGGGGCATGCTCAGCCAGGTCTCCAAAAATGCTGGGGCTATCCCTAGTAAGAAATACAGTATATAGATAAAATAGAATTGGCACCGCTGCTTTGAAGTCTTTAAAAAAGGAGGCCATAGGACATAGGTCTTCCCTTGCCCCTCATCAGAGCGCTGATATCGCCATTTACATAGATGGACAAGGGGCATCCCTCACTGTCCATTAGGATCCCAATGGGGGCCTGGATCATTAAAAACTGCTTTACGACACTGGCTTGTAAACGTAATGTCTCCTGCTGGTTGGGTGGGAGGAGAATTAGCCATTAATCCCGCTGCAATATGAGGGCATTTTTAAACCATTAGCGTGGTGAGATAGGAACGTTCTGACAGATGTGATGTGAAAGCTGAAGGTTTTTCTGTGTCAGATTTCATCAAGGGGAAAAATATTACTGTCCATTTATCCATCCATCCTCTTTCATTTATCCACGGATTGGTTGCGGTGGCAGCAAATTGTTCTAGGCGTCCATTACTGCTTTTTCAGCTCCTCCAGGGGGGATCTAAAGGCATTCCCAGGCCAAACGAGATACAGAAGGCTGGCACAAATGTTGGCAAATGTTGGGCCACCACAGGCCACCAGAATGGCTTCTTCCTTGGAATTATTTCTACAAGTCTCAAAACTGGAGCTGGAAAGATGGGAAACCATTCTTCCAAATTATATTATTTGATGTTTTGGTAACGTCGGTGGAGAGTGCTGTCTCCAAAAATATCTCATAAGTATTCAACTGGGTTGAGATGTGATGACTGTGAGGGCCATAGCATTACTTCAGTGACCCTTTGTGCCCTCTGGACATCCTGGAAGAGACTACTTGCATCAGGATACAGATATCTCATCATAGGACAAAGGTGATCATTCTGAACAACTACGTATTGATTTGCAGTGATCCTTCCATCTAATGGGACAAGTAAACCTTAAGCATGCTGGAAAAATGGCCGCCACAGCATAAACGTGCCACAGGATCCCTCCACTGTGGGGGTTGAGAATGTAACTTTTTCTTTGAATTTGTCATCCATCCATCCATTGGTTCAGCTGGCTCCTTTTCACATGACAGAGTAGGGGCTCTGCACTGAGCTCCATGTAGATGTTGAGCACCACATCTCATCTTGCTCCTCAACTAGCCAACCTATGGAGGGGACTCAATTCAGCCGCCTTTATCTGATGCCTCATGCATATTCTTACATTAAAAATATCGAGGTGCTTACTAAAACCTTATTTTTCTAAGAGGAGATATAACGATAGATGACAAATTAAAAGAAAATCTGAGTTAATGACTAAAGAAACATTATGAGTGGTGCAATTAAGCAACTCACATCCAATCATGCTCCGTGGCACGTACTGGGGTCGTGCCAGTATGTTTTTGTCCTCTAAAAGCTTTCCATTTATGCATCAATACCACTATCGAATCAAATCATTACAGTGGGTTCCTTATCGAAACCCTTCCTGGCAACAACTTGCTACAAAAACTTTGCTTTTTAATTTGACTTCTGGCAGTTATTGTTCCCTCCACAGCATGCCTCAGCTTATTCCAATGGACCGCAAGCTGTTCAGTCTCAAACTTCATTGCATTACGTGCCTTCTAGTGTTCAGTATCCGTCAGATGTTGCCATTTTAACTCCTTAAGTTGCTGATGACATCATGCAAAAAGACTGATTGGGGCCCAACATGCGGTTTATTGTGTTTCCCATTACTTAAAGTCACGGCAAGAATTGTCTAATCTGAGACAGGTGAGGCAAAAATATTATGTAGTTTAAAGCATAGGAGGGTTTTCTTACTCCCATCACTTACTCTCCAGTGAGTTTTTTTTAAATAGATATTTCCATAAAAAGACATTTTCGTCTTTCTCTGCTGCTTTTTCAGAGCCTCCTCTTGAGATTTATCTCTTCCAGTGAGCTAAACATGGTGGTGACATCACTAGATAATTGACCCAACATGCTCAGTTTATTAGTAGTTTATTTCTACAACTCCCATTGATTTAAATGAGCTAATCCAAGTGAATTGCTCCCCAGGTGCAACCTTATCACGTCCTCCATTTGGCTTGCTTGGGGATGAATCTCAGTGTGCGATAACCCTTCTCAGTGAGGCTTCAGCCTGATTGGGGAAAATAACTAGCTTTTCACATGCATTTCAAATAACATATATTTTACATATAACAACACCAACAAATGTACAATAGCAAAAAATATATAACCCCAAAATCTACAATTTCCTGGCTGCACGTGATCTAGTGCACAAATCTAAAATGTTCAATCTGTTTATTTGTTACAAGTCATGTGTCTCCCCTCATTTTTCCAGTCAGCTGTGATCTATGGATAAAATAGATCAATAATATCGATAAATCCACATCATGCAAACTCTCAAGATGCTGAAAAAGCTACTACTTTTTAAGTGAACAACATTAATGCAAAGCGTGTTAATCTGATCATGTCTGCCCTTAATTGTGCATTAAACTTCTCTTTGCATTCACAAATCTGTTTTCCGGCACCATCCTCTCTATCACCTGCTCCCGTAATCATATTTACTCTCTCATCGCACTCAAAGCTGAATAAAACATGAGGTCTATTTGCATCACTGAGGGAGCGTCGAGTCTCATAGCATGTGCAGAACGCGCGGCGTCTGCATCCTGTCTCATAACAGACAGAGTGTTTCTCGTGGTCAGAGGCCTTCGATATCTCCATCTCCATAAAATCCCTTTTGGTTCAAGTCGAGGTTGCACACTTTCACGGCGGAATACAAAAATGGCATCCGGCAGCACTACTTTCATCGGATCTTGGCATTCTTCTGTGCTTTGCCCTTCTTGGCAATTCAACCATGGCCTGTGCTTTGGAGATATGCAGACTTGAGATATGGCGTAGAAAATATAGAAATCTAGCTTAGCTAAGTTCTGCCACCTTGCACATAGTAGAGTTACTTGTCTTTAAAAGAAAAGGATTATTTTCTTCAAGACGATGGTATGTTCTAAACTACTGAGGAGTATTTTGGTGCAAACTAAACTGATTTTTGTCAGACAAATCAATAAAATTACTAAAATAACTGTTTCTTAAGTAGATTTTCTGACTGTAATACGACTTCTCTTGTATATTTAATTCTTTTATTTCTTCAGTTGGGTGATTACTTTTCATTCCAAAGCCCCTGAAGAAATACACAAAAACCGCTTCCCCACTTCCTCAAAGAAATGACAGTCAGAATCTTTTGATACTGCACTTCGGAGACAAGGCTGGAAGGAAATGTACAGAAAGAAGCGTGCACGCATTATCTTATGAGCTTTCGCTACCCGCTCTCTCCACATCCAGTCAGGGAGACTGTTTGGCAGCCCTTTAAGACAAAAAAAAAAAAAAAAGCTTTAGTGTTTAAAATGAGGTCATCCATACAATATCTCTCCCTTGTGTCCGGTGTTTTTCGACTCTGCCTGTAAGAGGAGCTGCTTGTCTGAGCCCCGATAAAATCCGGATATAAAACCTGACGTCGAAGATGAATGTGTCCCACGGCCACTTTTGCCTATCAGTCACGAGCACAGACGAGGACAGGGGCCTGGGAAACATGTCGGGGAGCTATCTCTTCTGCCACTCCCCTCCTCTCCTCTGCCTTATTCACTCACAGGCAAAATTAAAGTTGAAAAGGTTGGTGGCGAGGATAAATAAGAAGGGTATACGACAGGAATGGGAACGAATACTAATTAATCTTTTTGTAAAAAACGCTAGTTCATAGCGCTATTGTGGATTTTATAACAGGTATATTCAAAGACTCAGTGTTTTAAGTATGACACAAAGCCATGCTGAAAGAAAGTGATTTCAGGCCTTTGCTGGAAACCATTATTTTGAAATGGGTCAGAGCATGGACGAATGAAAGAAAAGACGCTAAGCTCCACAATGCTTTTCTCAACCTGGATTTCTATTTCAAAGAAATGTACACGCAGAAAGGCGTCAGCGGCGCTGTTGTAAACGGCGGTGGCTTTCACATGCTCCCAATCAAAACACAGTCACAAACCCTGGTAAAAGTGTCCCTACTGAGACCTCAGTGGGTATCAAATCAGTCTTTTTTCTAATGTCTGAAAGCTTAAACTTGAATTGTAAAAGTCTGGCCAACACAAGATTAAAAGTACATTTTGTATCTTTTATTTGAGTGGCTAACATAAAATGTGATGCCTCTGCAATATAAAAAGGCAGTAAATCACTGAGCGCAGTCTAATGCAGCTCGATGTGCACTGATATGTGGCTTTTTTTTCCTGTTTTTGGATGTTTGTGTACATTTGTAAAGACTTTAACTCAGGTTAAAACATTTGTAATTTGCACAGACTTGCACTGCACAGTAAACTGCAGGGGGTTCATACATAAAAATCACATCTTTTAATACGAATCATATTTGCGCCCAGGATGCTTTCAGGATCAGTACGTCCTAGTTTCTGTACTTCTTTTACCTCCACGGTGCATCTGGTGCAACAAGTCCCCCTAAAATAAACAACATCTTTTGTCCACGCCTTCTAGGACAAAACTTGTTGTTGAAATGAATCTTTTTTTTGTGAGTTAATGCTGTGATTAAGGTTGAGGTTTAAGCTCAAAACTTACTTTTTGCTTTGGAAAACTGTGGATAATTTAAAATGTAAAAGGTACTGTACTGCTAATGGTAAGTGACTTGTCTGATGTGTGCTTGTGAGGGAGTTGGTGAAAAAAAGTGAATTTTAAAAAGACAGGGTTTTATTTGTTCTGAAGCGAAACGAAGCAAACAGTTATCAGTTATGTACTATTATTACAAAAAATACAATAAAGGTTTGGGCCCAAAAAAAGGGGTCACCTGTACAGAACTTAACTACTTAACTATACTATGTTAAATTAACATAAACTACAGAGGATTGAACAACTAACCTGACTTAACTGAGACAAAACTGAACACATAGGGAACATATACAACAGCTGAAGATTCAAGAAATACTACTACAATTTTTAAAAGGTCTAGTGGTTATAACTACATACTAATAACACTTAAACAAATCAAAAGCACCAACAAACTAAAAAAGAAGTGAACAAAACCTTCAGAGGCTTCATTTTTTTGCTAAGGCCAGACAAGATGGCCCTTCAGCTGCAGCACCTTCTAACTGAAGGCAAACATCACTAAAGAGAAATAAAATGAGTGTACAGAAGTAAATATGTGCACTAAAAGTATGAAAATACCAAATGATCTATCATTATTAAACTGGAGGTTATCATTTATCACTTTTCTGATGCAGGTACAGTGAGTGTAACGTCCATAAGATGCACATAAAGTCAACTATCCAAACTGAGTAAATGAAATAAAAGAACAAATAATCCTGTGAGTGTAGGGCGGTTAACATGTACGTCAGTCTTGTTACAGCACTGTGGCCTTCATAGCGCAACACAAATAATTTTTTTTGTTATATTTAATAGACAGTGTACACGACAGATAAAGACCGTCCTCCCAAGAAAAGCAACAGCTGAACCACGAACCCTTTTTTGATCTCCTCAGAAAAATTTTATTAGCAGTAGAAGGCTCTTAATCTTTTGTGACACAGGCTACTTTCTGATGCCAATGAATTATTTCAGAATTTTAAAAAAATTGTGTCACACAAAGCCATAAAGAGAAAGTGGCCTTGTCTCGATTTTTATGTAAGTCCACTACGCAGACTAACACTGACTACGCAGCCAGTGAAGTGTGTGTGACAACAATCCTGAAGCTACATAAATGAAATGTTCAAATAAATTAAAAAATGCAGAGTAACACATCTGCTATTCATGCACGACTTAGATTCAATGAACATCTGAAGGTCCTGAAAAAATAAGCAATATGTCTGAAAGTAAACCAAAGCGTAATTTTACGGGAAATCAAAGTCAAGAAGAAAATCAATTAAAAAAAAAAAACATGCATGGACATTGCATAGTTATTATGCAATGTCTTTATTTGACTATGTGTGAAGTTAACTCGCATAACAGAAAAAATGTTACAGAGTGGATTAAACAGGTGATATTTTCTTCAGTCTGAAACAAACAAATGAGTTGTAATCATTCTGTGGGAAGACTTAAAGGCAAACGGGCACACACAAAGAAAGAACTGAACAGTTTAGGGCAGGTGAGGGTAAATCTATAGTGAGTGAGGAGCTAAAAAAGAAAAAAAAAAACACTACTTGAGGATGAAAGGACGGAGAAGCATGGGTGGCGGTGAAATCCTATTTCAGCAGCCCGAGGGAGCCGAGGCGCCAGGCTCCTCCAGCGGGGGCCCTCCGCTAAAGCCTGCTCGGCGAGGGGACGAGGGACACGTGAACTGCACTAAGTGCGAGGCAGAGATGAAAGAGTAAGGACGACTCGCGGCATCTTTACCGGATTACACCAAGGAGCGGCGTCTTTGGCATTTCAATTCGTCCTCTTAAACACAATGTGTGACACGGGCAGCGCCGCATAGACAATATTGAGACTGATCCGCCGTGGGTGTTCTAGAGCTCACTACCTAGACAATGTGTTTATCCAGAGAGAGAGCCAGAAAGTGCGGCTTTGCAGTGCTTTATTCTGAAACTAACAGGAAAACAGACCCACATGAAAACAGTAATCATAATGGCTGAGGCTTCACTGGTATTGTAATCCAAAATAAAAGCCCTCCAAACCAGAATTTCAAGGAAAAGATATTTTATAAGCAAGCTTATTA
>JBAJHX010000011.1:441834-455687 GCA_037176925.1 Amniataba percoides | reverse complement strand
CGTGATGAGCAACGACACAAGAAAATGCACGCAACAAATGAAGAGACGAAGGGTGTTCTACAAGTGCAGCGGAGGAACAATCAAAGAGCACTTAGCATGTAAGGAGCGACCTCGACCGCTCGCCTACAGGAATGTTTTCACATTAAACCTTTAATTATAAGAGATATGCATGTGTAAATGCATGATGTGGAGTGTGTTTGCTGAAGGATAAAAGGTGAATGTGGTTGGCTTTGTCAGAGCGGTAATGAGCCAATTTAATGTTCAGATAGAAATGTTCATGTCTTAATTGTGCTGGATTTGAATATCTGGCTTCTATAAAACCTTCCCCAGGTGTAACGCTGTGTATGATTAATGACAGGGGAAGAACTAGTTTTCTCTGCCCCTTTCCCTCCCTATCAGCGTGAGCATGAACTAGCTCGCTTTCATGTTTCATTAATCTTATTCAGGCCGCCGAGCACACCTTTGGTAAAAATCTCCCGTCTCATAAACAGTGTTACTTTGGAGTTATGAAAAATGTCTCTGCTCTCCGCGGGAAAACTGAGCAGTGCTTTTTCTTTCCCTTTTGGTCAGCTCAGACAGCAGCCATTGCTCACCTGTGAGGCCGCTGAAGTGCGGCGTTCGCAGGCGAGGGACGGGAGGCTCTCTCTGCTCCGCCCCTGGCATCCTGAATATCACGTTAAATCGCATCTTAGAATATATTTGCTCTGCTGCAGCAGATATTCTCATGAAGTCAGGCTGAATGGGATACGCCACATTCACGTTTGTCCTTTTATGTTGCGTCGCTTCATGTGTTTAAAGCCCTCAACTCATTTGATGTTCCTGTCAAATATGAGTTTATATGAAAAAAATATGCATATCGACCACCAATAAAAAAAAATAACTTGTTTACTAAGCAATGCCTTTGCTTTCTTCCTGTGGCACTTCCATGAACACTACTAGTCAAAAGTCTGGACACACCTTCTCATTCGATGGCTTTTCTTTATTATTTTTGACACTGCAGATTAATACTGAAGACATCAAAACTATAAAGGCTACCTTGAAGAATCTAAAATATAAAACATATTCTATATTCACTTTGTTCTTTACTATAGAATTCCATATGTGTTCTTTTATAGATTTGATGTTTTCAGAATTGATCAAAAATGTAAAGAGAAACCATTAGATGAGAAGGTGTTTTGCCTGGTAGTGTATAAAATCCACTCAGGTGTCAGTGAAACTCAGTTTTGAGATTTTTCGTTGAATATATGCTTCCAGAAGAAGTTGAGCGAGAAGAGCTGCAGTTTCCTATTTCCTCAACAGAACACTCCTCCACACTAATCAACACCCTGTAGCAGCAGTAAACCTGTTAGAAAATAACTGGGAATAGACGAGGCTGGATGTGATAAAATAAATATGATTAATATAAATTTTGGACATGTTTTTGTACAATATGTAAAATGGCTCCGACTATGATGTCACAAATTTAACATAATCTGAAACAAAAGAAGGACAGCAAAAAAACACAGCGATCCACAGACTCGTGTTTGTGAACTATCAGGCACAGGTGAAGCTCACAGGAGTCAAACAAAACGGGGAACAGATTCTACTTATTAAATCTGTTTCCTGCCAGTTATCACTATCCAGCTGTCTGCACGGAAGAGCCTCATTTCTTGTCACGAAACGTAAACAGCACAAGCAGATGAATTAGCGTGCAGACTATTCTCTATCAAAAATGACGCAGATGTGTGTGTGTGGTGCACTCAATTGAAACATCTGGCTATGATAGCTGTATGGGACATAAATCCCATTTCTATTTTTTTTTAAGACAGTCTAACTATAAATATGATGTTCCGCTTACATTTTCATCTTGCTGCAGTTTGAGAGAGCATCCTTTTAATTATTAAGCCCGGTTCTGTCTGTGTGATCTACATCTGCCTTCCTGCTTGTTTCTCCTGTCTCTTAGCGACTAAAAACAACCTAGTGTTTTTTTTGTTTTTTTCATCAGGGTTGAGATTAGGGCAGAAGAGCTGACAATTGGATGAGTTATTACCATACGACTGTTTCTTCTATTTACCTCGCTCTCTCCACCCTCCTCCCTCTAGCTTTGCCTCTGTCTGCTTTCCTCTCTGACGCTCGGCCCTCCTCCTCTCCTCTGTCACGGAGTGGGAGCCGGGGAGTGACGCATCATCATTCGTTATTCCACTGAACACTCTGTCGATTCCCCCTCTGAGCCCCAGTTTCATATCTCATCAAGAAAAATGCCAGCCTTAACCGTGGCTGGCTCCAGATTAAAAAATCAGGTGCGTGGAGCCACAGGCGGACCTATTTGCGGCAAAAAAAAAAAAAGAAAAAGCCTTTTAAGTGAGAGGAGAGGAGTTAGTGAGAATATATCTATTGGATGCCTCGGATTTCTCTGTGAAATTAGGCTGTAAATATCCAAATGCAATATGAAGAATATGTATTCGCTGCTCACTTCTGATTTCATTTTAAATATCGTACCCATCACTTTTATTAGGACAGTATTATATAAGGATTATCAGTGATGGCAGACCCACTGGATAATGACAAACTGATGTTACTGTATGTCTGAAACTCAGCTCCTGTTACCTGCTTTATGCTAAGACTCGGTCCTGACATTTTTCCAACCTCATCTGTATCAATGAGTGTTATATTATCCTTCGTGGGTGCAGGATTTATTGTGAGCCTATTGTATTGGATTGCACTTCTTTCAGCTAGAACAGCGAGTGAATATGCACAAACTGCGTAAGTGGCCTTGTGGTTAAGGTGGATGATAACTCTCGGCGTATAAAGGTGTAAAAACTGGACTCAAAGATGGTTTTTTTTTTCTCCTCTCTTCTGGTTTGGTTCTGTATTGTGTGGCCACAAATTACTTTCTCTACCTCAACCAGCCCAGTCGTCCTGTACACTTTACACATATTATTAAAAAAGGGTTCAAAAAGACATTTTAGTTTTAAATACAAAGAGTAATAGTTCAAAGTAATAGAAATTTGAGTGCATCAGTCAGTGTTTTACAGAAACGATGGTCTGTTGGTAATTAATGGGGTCTGTGGGAGGTAGAATCTATGTCATTGCTTGAGTTTTTTAAAGCCCATGAAAGTGCATGTTGAGGCTGTGACATGATTAACAGAGTATTCTCGATATATTTGCTTCATTTCAGTTGAGCTATGGAAAGAAAAAACTGAACAAAGCCATTATTAATTAGGTTTGGATCAGTCCTTAAAAAGCAACTTAACCATACGCCTCTGTAGCTGAAAATTTAGAGTCCGTCTACAAACCGGCAAAATATACCTCAAGGTCATGTTAGCTGGGAATCCAGGGTTTGTTTTAACAGAATAGTCAAATACAAGTTTGTTTTAAGCAGAACACCGTATGTGCACAGTGGAAAAATAGTCTTACCATACTACATGAGGATCTATGTGATTATGTGTGTTTAACATGGAGCTAGTCTTAAAACCATTTCAAATAGAGTATTCTGTCATAATTATACACAGTCCCACAAAAAGCATGGAGAAAAAGACTTTTAACAGAAGAAAAATACCTACTTTTGTGTTCTCACACAAATGTATCATATTTGCTTACACAAATCTAAACACAATATCTGCCACAATCTGTGGCATAGCAACCATTAGTTGGTTGAACGCGACCTTTACGAGTGCTTCAACCAGCTAAAGAAGAACATTTACAGAGAGTCTGACTGTCTGATTGCTGCGTGAGCAAGGCATCTATCAGTATCCATGGTGATCAACGCTTCTTGGCTACGATGACAAGTACTTTTCCTTTAGGCTGCAAACAAATCCAACCTCATTCATTGGAATTAACTAATCCCGTCCTTCACCTCTCAAATCTTAACCATTCGATTGGTGGAGGTTACAGTCACCTGTTACAAAGAGATATCCCTGCAACACCACCTCTAGACTATATTTAACTCAATTCTCTGTTATTCATTCTCAAGAAATCAATAAATCATTAACTAAGCTAAGATTATGATTTAAAGGTCACATAATGTATCATATACAGTATACATCATGTTCCTAAAAAGACACTGGAGCTACACACAATAAAGAGTGTAACAGAATAAAATGGTATTAACAAAGCCATGTCATTCAATTACAAGTCATGCACTGAACAAGCTGTGCTTATCTGGGAAGTAGACTTGTTCAGATGAGCATAATACTACAATTTTGTACTTACGGTCTACAGTGTGAAAGTAGGTCAGGCCTCACACTGTTATTTGGTGTCTTTTCCTGGGATATTTGGCAGCTATTTTAGACTGATTCACACTGCAGAAGAGCGTATGAAAATATATCTTAAACAGCCCGCGAACCCGGGGAAAAGCTCGCCGCTTTTGATCAAAGCGAAACAGCAGAAGTGTGAGAGCGGCTGACATCGGGCCCTGCCTGCATCACTGCAAATAGAACACTTGAGCTGCGAGTAGAAATCTAATGGCTCGCACACACGCAGCTAAACACAACTGGATAAGACATATTGTTTGACATACTGTTGACATACAGTTCTATCTCCTCATTTTCTGCAACTTGTGTTTTCCACTGAAGGCACATCTAAGCTACGAGCACTCTAGGACCATATGATCAATTCTTTTTTTTTTTATCCAGTGTGCATGATGCCCTTGAAATACTGTTGGCAGCGCACATTCGGTCAACATCACACACACACTCCATGTAGCTAACAATAGACTATTATTCATTTTATGTGCCACGAAATAGTCATTTTACTAAATAAAACTCTCAAGTTCAAAGATGTAAGAGCTGTCTATGTATGTTTTTAGACCTCTACCTGTACACAACTCGACCTATAATCAAATCAAACTCAGAGATAGCCAGAGAAAATTAATAAATTACAAAAGTAAATAAAAAAAACAAAAAAACAATGCAGATACTAAGTAGGCATTTTATTAAGAGACTAATTTAACCATATGTTTCGAGTGGGTATGTTAGACGCATTATATTAAGAGTTGTTTCTAAGGTGCGAGAATATGAGGTCATAAAACTGAACTGAACTTCTTCGCCGCTAAAACAGGTGTTTACAGAGGAAGTTGTGTTTTTCTGATCTCCTTTAATAACTAAATATTTTTTTCATTCATTAAATGTTACTAAATGGGGAAGCATTATGTTAGACACAAGAATTATAAAACAGTAAATTACATTAACTGATGAAAAAGAGCAATTTTAAGTAAAAAGCCCCGCTTCACAATAGGACAATAATAAAAATTGGGGTGCATGTGTACCTTCTCTGGAGGAGCGGACGGGTTGAATCTGCTGGCACAGACCAGGAAGGAGTCGGGTTGAGGTTTGCCGTTCTTCACCTCGGCATCATCTCCCAGGACGATGTGGTCAAACAGATCGAAGAAGTCTTCGTGTTGGCTCGTCTTCAGCTTGAACGTCACAGCGGCCGAGCTCGTCGCCACCGCGATGGGAACATTGTGTTTGTGCAGGTGGTGCACCAGTTTCTCCACACCTAGTGATGGTGTAAAATGAGACTTACAGTTAGACTTATATATCAGTTTGTATCTATAAAAAGGTCAATATTTTCAATATAGATCCCCAACGATACGGAGTCCCTTCCCAGAAAAAAAGCCAGTGAATATATTCTTATTCAGGGCAGAGAGTGTGGGAGGATTTTAATCTACAGCTTCAAGGATGACAGTCTATAAAACCTGTAATAAAAACTCCCTCAAGAACAAACTGCCTCAACTTACCTATTAGGCAAGAGAACATGGACACCCAGCACATCTCATACCAAGTAAACATCCCTGCTCCATGCTACCACTTCATATTTTAGAGCTGCATCCAAACTCTAAAATCCTCATAAATAGTTTATAAATGGCTGACATGACTGTCCCATTTCATCTAAACTATCATCCAATTATTACAATACATGAATGCAAACAAACAAAAGTGTCAGAAATTTGCAGTTGAGTGCAGTCATTCTACTTCAAATTAAACCAATTATTAATTATATGTACATATTTTTGCAGACTTGATGCATTTTTTTTTGTTGCTTCATCAGTAATAAGAACGATAAAGTTGGATGTGACTTGTGTTAAGAACATTTTGCTGCTAATCAAACAGATACATCTCTCCATACAGTCCATTAAAACTTCAACTACATTACAAATAAATCAAATCAGTGGCACATGAAATGTTTTACATTGTAATTCAGCAATGACATGAAAGACTCTGAGGCTGAATCATCATGTAACACGAATGGAAACATTTCTGAGATGTGCTTTACTCTCTCTTGTGTTCACTCTCACATAAGCAGATCTTTAGGTAATCTGGCGTGGGGAGTCAGGCGTACCTGGCATCAGTTTGGCAGAGGGAAAGATCCTCTCCTGTATCTGTCTGCTTTCAGCCAGGAGCTCCTCAGCCGTCATGGGAAGCTCCAGAGCGTCCCGAATAATCTGGGCAGCATCCAGGGCCTTTTTACCCATCACCGAGGACTTCACATCCCAAGTGTACTGCTTTCCGAAGCGGTCACATATCTCCTGGAAGGACACGGTGTACAGTCGCTCTGTGTCTAAATGAGATAACAGAAAAAAAAAGAAAGTGAATCAATGAAATTTTGGCATTTTTGGATTGAACATAAGCGAAACTTTTAGCAGACTGTCTCAGTTTTTAACCTGACAGTGAAGTGAGATCTGTGGCTGTGACTTCAAACTGTCAGTCAGATGAGAACAAACACAACCAAAGCTGATGTTTGAAAAAAAATAAAATAAATAAATAAAAGATTGTAAAGCTTTATTCAGCCCACACATGCTCCTGTGATAACAAAAGGCCAATGGGTGCTTCAGTAAGATGAACATCTTTCGATAAAAAAGGTAATTTCTAGTGATGGTAGGTACATAATCTTTAAGAATGACACACTAAATGACAAATCTTTCATTCAGCACGACTAATTGATAAATAAGTTGTCTGCAAAACTCATCTGTGTGCAATATAAAGTGACATGTTAACTAGGTGAACCAACAGTAAACGTTGTATTTGAACTGTTAGAAGCACGTTTTGTTTTTTTTTTAATGTGAGCCGAATTCACCTGTACGATTAAAGATAATAAAAAAAAGTACATAAAGTCGTGCAGACTTCTCTGCTCACGGTTAGCGACTCAAATGAATGAAATGTGGATTAACGGAGTTTCAGCACAAGCACATGAAAGGATGAGCACAACTGTAGAATACACCACAAAAAAGTACGTTTGGAAACCTAATAATAATCCGTCCATGTCGAAAATGACATGGCTCACAGGATTGTAGCTGCTGTTTGGCACCGACATGTTTGACTGAGGAGTTTAGTTCCGCGTCGTATTTGACAGAGGGAGGACAATAAAAACTAACACGGAAACGCTTGTACATGTCTGAAAAAGGCTAAAATTATCAAGTAATGCTCCAGTAACCACCACTAATAAGGCTTTCACGTGTTTCAAAAGAATATTCCGCGTAAAATTAATCATTCATGAAGACGTTAAGTCTCAAACGGAGATGGAACCTGTTAAGGGATACTTTTTAGTCGTCCCAGACGCAATGTCTATCGGGAAATGTATTCCACACAGCTGGACCATCAGAAAGCTTTGCAGGAGTTTTTTTTAATTCTTTTAAATGTTTATTTGTTTGAGGGTGGTTGCTTAATACTTTAAAAATAACAAACTGTCACAAAATCTGAAAAAGCCGCTGTTAAAGAAAAAACTTTAAAAATATATATGATAGTATTACATTTTCTATGGAGTCTGAGAAAAGTCAGGCTTGCTGTATCTTTTCAATCTGTTAATTTATCTAAGTTAATTTATCTCATCATCTTGAGAAAACAAAAGGCAGGTTTCTCCAGATGACATGATAATTGCAGGATCACTGAAGTGCACTGAAAGACTGATCCGACTAATCTGATCTGACAAAGCGGTTTCCTCCTGTAGTTAGACCTTCGCTGCAGCACAGTCTGATGATCAACCACGGGTACTCCCTCATTATTTTTATTCACACATGGTTGATAGTTCATGGCTGTGGATGGAGGCGATGCAATAATGGCCAGGCCCACTTAATTTGACATTTTCAGCTGTAATCATTTGCTTCAGTTGTCAGGACACCATCCTTGCATGCAGACTTGAATCTCATGATCTCTTATAATAATTAGACCTACGTTACGTTAACAGATTTATTCTCTCCTTATCTGAAGATTACATTGGATAAAAAAAAGTAAGCACAGTCATTCTCAGATTCTATTTTTGGAGGTTTTATTCTTTCATAAATGATTATTTTGGTTTTCAGAAGCATCCTTTGGACTCTGCAAGTTCCAGTAAAATGATTTGAATCTCCCTGTAAGCAGGTTATGCGTATTTTGTCTCAATGTCACTGCATAATATATTGAAAGTACAGGTACATGTTAGTGGGTTAAAACTGGTGAACGGCAATTAAATGATTAAAATAGTCATATTAATATTCTATGTTGTTTGTATAAAGTGTGGCATGTGTTGTATTGTGTGTCTCATTTCAAGTCTTTTCAAACCTCATACCTTTCTCTTATTAATTCATAATCCACAAACCCAAGCCGAAACCTCAATGACATCACTACATCTACATCATGTGGGTTTATTTTCTCAGACTTAACAAGGCTCCTGCGGATTCGCAAGAGACATCCAGCGATTGTATTCACAGGCCGAGTTACACAAATCATGACGCGCACACCGACCTAAGTGGAAATTCAGCGTCTTACATCTCAGGTCTCCAGAGTGTGTCAGAGGGATGGGCTATAGCACCTTACTGACAAAAAGGCATTACCAGCACTGGCACATTTTTCTGAATAATTGGAAGCTCCATGTTAACAGGGTTTGTCTTATTAGTGTGAAAGAGATGTCAGGGGAATGAGGGAACCTTCTAACCTGGACAATCTAATGAGCCTATGGATTTCAGGTCTAATTGGGGGACGATGAGAGACTAAAATGAGAGCTTTAGGTCCTGTCGAGTGTGCTTTGTGCCAAATTGCGTAGTTTAGGGAATTGCTCAAACTGACTGAGAGCTTGGAACAACAAGTAGGAGCAAGATCCTCTTTCTGGAGCAGCGTTAAAAAAAAAAAAACTAAAAAAAACAGCAATTTCCTGATGACATTTTTTTTTGTTGTTGTTGTTGTTTGGTGTAAAAATGACAACTCACAGTTGTTCCAGCTGTATTATGCTTGCAGAGGAAATAGCACTAGAAAAAATAAAATACAAGACTGATGATGTTTCCCATCCCACAAATCAATGCAGCAACAAAAAAGATGACAGTGTGGAAGTAGTAGAGGCAGATTGCTATGAAGCTAGCCTGGAGCAACACTTTGCTGTCTGACTGAAACAATGTGCTCGGAGATAGAAATAGTGAGGTGATAAAATCACAGCCAAATACACAATTAGTCAGTTTTCAAATCCCCCTCTGGAGTGAGACTGCTTCAGAGAAACTGCCACTATAAGAGAGGGAGATGGCTGGATTCAAAACTAATTATTAGACTGATATCCAAATATTTTCATCCTACAGACTGTGCCTCCCTAAAATCCACGGAAGAAAAAAAATACAGCAAAGCTTGACCAAATAATGAACATGCTATACAGTAAAAAAAAAAAAAAATTACAATTATTCACTTTATGTGAGGGCTTACAATATGATGCATCATCAATTAACATAGCATCATTATATTTATCTCTTTATACATTTTCATGATGTTGTAACTGAGAGAACAAGTTACAAAAATAAAAGAGTGTGAAATCAGTAGAATTGTTTCAGTCAGCTGGCAGAGCAATTAGCCACGACACGAATATTCCAATTATCCAGTGGTATGTTAGTGGATGGAAACACATCAAGTCACAGGCACTACTCCTCGAACAGGAACACACACTAAGCCATAATGACCTGTCTGTAATTGCAAAGTTGACATGACACACAGAGTAGTGTGATAAATAGCCCAGGTTGAAAAAAATTGTGATTATACTTTAAGCACATCCAAACTTCATCAATGGAATTAGGCCTTTGTTTACAATGTGGTGCATCTCACTATAAATGCAAGGAATCTCTGTCTGTGTTTCTGTCTGTCTGTCTTTTGATTATCTTGACAATTGTTCATCCGATGGTCTTTACGCTCCGGTGTGGAAGTATTGCCAAATATGGAATCGTATTAATGTACAGGTCATTTGCTTTTATGTTCATCATTTTCTTCCAAATAAAACAAAAACTTTATATTTTCAGACCAGATGTTTTGCCCATGTTTATGATCTAATATGTGCCATCTCCACCACCAGTACAGTTGCCACCTCCACAATGGACACAAGGAGAAAGCAGAATGACTGTAGGCCCATCAGTCCATCCTTTTTGAATGGGTACAGCACAGTTAAATAATACATCTGAAAAATGAATGCCAGAAAATACGTCTTTATGAAAAATCTGGGGAATTTACACGACAGAAAATAATTGTGTACATTTGCTGAGAATGAACTTGATGGGAAAAATGAGTGCACTTAAATTCATACATTGGAAATACTGTACTGTCTGACAGTATTCTGCAGCACAGTAAAAAATTAGAAACCACTGACACAATATTATTGTTCTTAATTTGTGAGGTTTTAGTTTGTTTCCTCTCTGCACATCTTACTGTAATCCAATATGTACATATGGTTTATAAATTTTTATTTCAGACAGTATGAATGAGGCTTTTATGAGGGCTCTTAAATACATGCCTGCTTAAAACCACAGCCTAAAATATGCCACGAAAACACATAAAAACCGCCAATAATTCACCTACCTAATAAATAGAATCACTTTCTTAAAAAAAACCATCAACAACTACGGACAACAAATGTTCACAGACGACCAGATCCAAACATAAAAATACATTACTCAGTATTTCTGCTGTATGACTTAATATTGTCAACAGATTCTTCACAAAAAATGTCTCTTTCAGACCTGCAAAACCTTCATTAGTGCTACATTAATAGTTGCAGCCATTTATGAAAGTTTGGTCATTAGAAATTTCAGTAAGGATGTGGACTCATTGACCAGCAGATCTGCTTGGTAAATGAATCTACTATCTAAGAGAGAGATCAATGACTGCATTGCAAGTCATTACTACACCAGAAGAGGTCCAGTTGATAAATCCGGCCTTCTCGCGGGATGACAGACAGGCAGGGACGATCATCTTTTAAAGCCGACAATGTCACAGCCACAGATGATACAGTCATTTGTAATTCCCCTCTAGTTTATCCTTTGATTACTAACCGCACACACTTACACAGGAGGGATGGGCCCTAGAGCAATCAGCGCACACACACAAACACACAAACACACACTGCTATTTACATTGTGATGATAAGCTCGTTAACTCTCCGTGGCTGATCGGTATCGCCCTCAGCTGCAATTCCCCAGACAACCATTTGTCCTGGGTGAGATATCAGCAATCACCATTTTAAATGAGGAAAGTTGATATGAAATGCTAATTCAGCAGCTAAGATCAATAATTCCCCCACCCGAGGGAATTAAATAAAGCGGAGTACCTGGTGCGACTGCTCTCCTTGAGCGTTTCATTGAAAGACATCACATTTGTCTGCAAAACACACAGAAACCACTGTCTTTGACTCAACAATGCTTTTGTGACTTTTCTAACTGAATAACTGACAGGTGCCAATTAAAACTGTATCTCAGAGGCCTTTAAGGTAACTTACTTAAAACTATATAAGGGAACTGGAACATATACTCACTTTCATTTTCAAAATAGGTGCACCTGATATTACTGACTGTTAAAAATTGTTCAGTAAAGAGACAAACTCTAAATCAGTGTGCAGTATATAAAGGTATATTAAGCTGCAAGTTTATTAAGTTATAATTTTTTACCTGACATGTGGACAAATAGATACATATTTTGAGAAAAAGGGAGTAATGATGGCAGGGGCATAGCCATCATTTTAGAAGTGAGGGGGACCAATTGCTTGAAGTCTATTGAGTGATTTATCATCTTCTCACATTCAATTGCACCCATCCTTAACAGCTAAAGAACCACAGAACCACAGAACCAAGAGCACAGCACCAGGGAACCAACTTTAGTTCTTTAAAATAATATACTGTCAAAATCTAAAGTCAAAATTTAAAATCTAAAGCTGCCCAACTCTGGTTGAGTTGACATATAATGACCCGGCCAATGAGCCAGTTCTCCTACAATTTCTCCTGCAATAATATAGATAGATATGCAAAGCAAAATGTATAGATAGAATTAAGAATAGCAGTGGTGACATAGCTGTAGAAATTAATCACAAAGTCATGCTATCGATATTTTTTCTCAGCTAGTTATATTCTCTCCTCACCTGTGACCCTGGATAATCATCCCTGTTGGCCTCTGACCACTGTCTCCTCTCTCACCCTGCTCTTTCTACTGTGGAAATAAATATAAAAAAATAAGTGGAAAGCAACATTTTGAAACAGAATTAGGAATAAAGTAGTAATAGCAAAATTGTTGTAGCATTTACCCTCAAAATTCCTTTAAATGCTATGGATATTTTCTCTGAGCCAGTTATAACAGAGACGTCTAAAAACTTTAGTAATAATTTCTTCTCACCTGCTGTGAAAACCCTCCATGTCCGTCCCTGCTGCTGCCTCTGGTCCACTTTCTCCTGCCTCACCCTGCTCTTTCTATTGTATAAAGATTCAAAAATATGTGCAAAACCACAGTGAGCACAAGGTCTGTGCAGAGATTAAGGAAAATCACACTCAGCAATCAGCAAATTCATGTACTTTAAACTTTAACTACCACAAAAATAAACTAAATCTTTACAAATATAACAGTCAAAGGAACACAAATACATTTATATTCTTATTCTCTACCAGAAGTAAGTCATTTTAGAGTCGCCAAAATAGTACTTTAGTTAGAGTTGCCTGTTGTTACCTCAGAATAATATTACGCAAGTAAAAGTAAAAAATATTTTGCAACTAAACAACTCTCAAGAGTAAAATTTATCCAAAAAGTTATTCAAGTAAATGTAATGGAGTAGCTACCACCACCTTCACCTTAACTAGTTAGCTTAGCTAACTAACTGACATCTATTTGTCATCTTTTAAAGTCCTCATAGCCAATATAATATATGATATACAATGTAGCTGATATATCCTGTTTTAGCTAAACAGTATCTACATTCAACAGCATTACTTATCTTACGCAGTTTGTTTGGAAGAAACAAAAGTTTTCTGCTTCCTGGCTGGTTTGTTGAACATGTCTGAAGATGTGAATCACACACAGAAGACGTTTGTTTGTTTGCCGCGTTAGCTTCGCCTGCTAATGATGCGTTTAGAGACGTCTCGGAAAAACGTGTTTCCACATGTTAAAAATGAATTCAGGGCTTGTAATGTCTGTAAAAAGTGCGGGGGACAGAGGGAAGAGATACGGGAAGTGCCTGGGACATGTCCCCACGTACCCCGCGTCCGCTACGCCCATGAATGATGGCTCTATTCCATTCAGGATCCTGGTACTGAATACAGTGACATGGTTTAATGTGGCACCTAAAGCAACAAGACTCATGTACCACTGTGCACCACCATCAGGACATAGTGTAGCCAGCAACTGTGACTAAAAGTAATTTTTAAATAATGACGTAATTCTGATTTAAATGCAACCATGCCTTACTTCAATTTAACATACGATGCCTGCTCAAAAGCTGTTGTTTCCTTTAGTTATTATTACATATCACAGCTAACAGACTTGCAGAGTAACAAGGTTCACTGTCAATTAAATCAATTTAAATTTTTATCTGAACTTTACCTTTCTCTGTTTTTTTAGGAATTTGATCCACGTGCAGTCAACATGATCTGTATATTGCACACACTTGCCATTCCTCCT